>CATIWR010079731.1:0-60965 GCA_949677035.1 Omphalea diandra
CTGACGGGTAAATCCCAGATGTTGAGTACTCTGGTAAGTACCAGCTGTAGCCACGTTGTGACGTTACAATTTGTGGTATCAAAGCTGATTTACAAATGAGAACAATGGATGTCACAGTTATTGGTTTGACAAATGAATTTAGATGTTACAGTTTTTGTATCAGAGATGGCTCAAGCATACTTGGGGCAGACGTGCAAATCTCGGTGTGTATGACATCACAGGGCCAATGGCCAAATCCCAGATGTTGAGTGCTCTGATAGGTACCAATTGTAGCATTACAGATTGTGGTAGCAAAAAAAAATGCTAACATTCAGTGGTATCAATGGTTGTTACATTTATTGGTATCAGAGCCATATGAGTTCTGTCATATGAAAATGGTTGTTACATGGTTAGTGAGAATTATGGAGTATTTGAGATAGAACTCTTGGTTGGAAGTTGAAATTCAAGAGAACAATATCTAATTCTGTTGATTTTCCTTTTAGAGCAAAATTTTGCACCCACAATTTCATAACCCTATAATAGGAATTAGGGAAAGTTCAAAATATTAAAGTTTTAGATTGATGTATCATATAAATGCATATGAAACAGTTTTGCTTGATTTTGTGTGTGTGAGGAGATATGGCTCCTTCATTAGGGCTAGTTCACAACCAACCAAAATGACCTCAATCTTTATGTTTTCTTATAATTTGATGGTCTTATGTTATGATTTTGAGAAAGTACAAAACATGAAATTTTAGCTTTATATCCCCTCTAAATACCTATAAATCAGATTTTATTTATTTGCTGTGTGGAAAAAGATATGGCTTATTGATTGAGACTGACCCTGTACTCAGATGAAACCTCACCTTTCTTTTAATTCTGTTTTCCAAGAATTTGATGGTGGTCCAAACTTGAAAGTTGTATATTTATATCTGATCTCCATACTTGTGAAATATTTTTGCCAAATCCAACATGGTTGTTGAGATATTTTCCCTTCATCATGACTGTTTGTCAACATGTTACAAACCTTCTCACCCTACAATTCAGTCCTTTATTTTGGTATTTTATAGACTAAATTAGACAATTAGTAAAACATGAAAAATGGTCCTTTATATGTTTTGTAACTTATGGTAGATTATTATTGCATCCATATTTGTACAATTTGAGATACACCTCATAATGTAAGACCTACTCAGACAAAGATGACATTACAATAGGGCAAAATTCAAAAATTCACCATTTGTGTGTCTGATATTGCCTTGAAATTTGAATATGTTGTTTAATGTGATGATATTGAGGAATAAATTGATGAAAAGATTGTTATACACTTGATTTATTTATTTTCATGAAACGTTGATAAATTATGACTTGGGAATGAGAGTATGTGATTATATGAGCTGCCAAAGTTACGGGTGTTGTTATTAGGCATTATATTGCTAAAATTTTGGTGGATTTATAGTTGATTTATTACAAGAATAATACTTGATGTTATTGGTAAGTAACACTATTCATAGCCTACGTGGCAATGATATATAACAGCCTGTGTGGAAATAACATTCGATAGCCTGTGTGGCAATAACATTCAATAGCCTATGTGGCAATGGTATTTAGAGCTTATGTGGCAATAAAATATAACAACATGTATGGAAATAACATTCAATAGCATGTGTGGCAATGATATATAGCCTATGCGGCCACAATATTTATAGCCTATGTGACAACCAAAAATGAAAGCCTTTGTGGCAGTGATATTGATAGCCTATGTGGCATTTAAGAGTAAAAACTTTATATTTCGTGCATGGATATGATGATGAGTTATTAATATTTAAATGTTTGTTATGTTATTTGAGATTGAAGTATCGTTATGTATTTACTTACTGAGTATACAAGTTCACTCTTTTGTATTAAATTTTATTTCAGGAAGAGTAGACTAAAGATTGCGTCCAGTTACATTTCGAAGTGGCTGTCTAGCAGTCTAATAGAGGTTGGGCCAGTATTTAGTCTTCTAGTATTTTAGTTTGTTTAGCCATGTATACTTTGTTGTAAATAGTTACTATGTTGTGAATAAGAGACATAGTGTAAGAGAAAAAAAATAATAATAATTGAAATCACGCCTTTTAATGACAATGGATGGACTGAGAGAATTTTAATGATTAGTAAAAAGGATGAGGATGTCATAAAAACTCTCTCAACTTTGATCCTTCATGGCACCTAAGAAACTAATCAGAGGAAAAAAGGGGAAGACATTACCTAACCTTAAGGCCCTCCTCCCTTTCACGTTACGAAAGGGATAACCAAGGAAGAAAACGAGAGGTTTCAAAGCCAATTCCAACAAAATCATCCAAGCCAACAAAATCCCTTCCACTTTTTTTCTTAAATCTCTTGGAATCAAGGAAGTGATTCATGTCTCTCTCTAACCTAGGCTAGAATGAATTCATATTCCAACATGAACTAGGGTATGAGGAGATTGTTAAGGAGTTCATGTTCACTGTTACCTTAAGCAAAAGGGTTGAATCAAAAGTAGGTACATATGGGTTAGTATTTAGGGCTTTTAGGGGCCCCTATTTCATAATCTTTGTCCTACTTTCTTCTCTTTTTAACCTTTAAGTAAGAGATAATATTCCTTTCATTATTTCTACTCTTGATATAATCTATTTTGAATTTTGGCAAAAGATTTCCATTGAAACTAGATATGACCCTAAAAGTCCTCTGGCCAAATATATCAAGTCCCTTACCAATTGGCTTTTTCACCAAATTTTAACCTTCTCTATTAATGCTAAGGGTGATGGGAATGAAAAGTTTCCCATAAAGATCTAGCATTTCTCTTCTGCCTCATTAAAAATAAGCTAATTCAAATAGGAAATACCTTGTGGATCAATTGATTCACATGAGTATAAAGCCTAAAGCCAATTTCTCCTCCCTTTTAATGTCATAACCATATACAGGTTTTTAAGAGCCTTAAATGAGGAAAATGAGAAATTTCTCACTAAAAAATACTTACCCTCTCAAAACTTCATTGGCTTGCCCAATTTGATTAATATTAAGGCAATCCATCCTAATACCTATGTGTATACCTTGGGGTCTCTTAGGACAAAAAAGTAAGAAACCACCCATGCTTCAAAAAGGAATAGGCTTGTAATAGAGGAAAGTGCCCAACCTATTCCATCTCCTAAGCCTAAAGACAAACCAAAATTTTCTTCCATCTCTCTCTCTTTCATCAACAAAAAGCTGGACAAGGTGAAGGATGCTTAAGAGGAGATTTCTTCTTATTTCTCACCTTCACAATGACTTAATAGATTTTCAAGAGAATGTGGGTGTAACACATTGTCATCTTCCTACTTTTGAGGAATATAAAGATACCCCATGAAAAGAAGAGAATCAAGAAGAAGAAGAAGGAGATAAGGCACAAGGAGGAAGAGGTGAAGAAGTTGGAGATAGTGATGATGACATCTCTCCAATCCTCTAGTTTTTCCTACTTAGGCTTATAATTATTTTTTTATTTATGTTCCTTTTCTCTTTGGCCTAAGTATATGATCCAACAAGTTTTTTTTATTCTATGTTTGACTTTATTTTGAATTTGTTTGATATTAATAAAAGTTAAAGTTTTTGTTCCCTCTATGGTTGTTCTTAATATTCTTTATTTGCATAACTTTATGCTTATCCCTATAATTGCATTGTCCTTTATTTTTTTTATCTTGATAAAGGGGGAGAGTGAACTTGCATGTTATAATTAAGGGGGAGTATGATTTGAGGGGGAGTAATTTCAATTAGTTTAATTACATTTCAAGTTTAAATTGTTAAACATTGATAACCACATTAACTTAACACTTATGCATTCTTTACTCCTTGCAAAATCAACCTAAGTTGTCAAAATCAAAAAGGGGGGATTGTTGGACTAGGTTGGTCAAATCTAAGTTAAAACTCTCTTTTGATCATGACAATATAGATTGATATGTTCTAACATCAATTTTAAGTGTTGATTTTGTAGATTCTTAGATAGGTTTGTATTGAAAGTTGAATGGGAGTCTAAGTCTCAAGTACTGTGAAAGGCATCTAAATTCATAGTGGAAAACTTCAAATTTGTGATGAAAAACATCTAATTCATGAACGTTATCTTGCAAGAAGAATGGATGAAGTTGGCTTAGATGATTTCACAAAGAAAATCACAACCGCGATCTTGCCAAGAAAGTGATGAAGATGAAATAGAAGAATTTGCAGTGGAAGTGGCATCCATCTTATGACCACAACTTTTGCACTTGCTTGGAGGTAATCAAATCCTCAACTAGAGCATGCCAAGTGTCCCAAACAGATGTTGGTATATCAAAATTCACGAGGGTGAAATATTGGTTGAGACCATGACTTAATGGAGCAATATCTCCTTGTCAAATAAAAGCATTTATGTTGGCCATTACATCCTAAAAGATGATAAATTGCAACCGCAACTTTTGTCTAGCTCAAAAAATGTAATGACTATTTTTATTGGAAGACCAATGGTGGTGCGCAATGTGGATCAGCCAATAGATACAAATAAGATTCCCTACTGTGATTTCAGCAATTTTAGTGTAGAAATAGAAATTGCAATCGCAAATGACCTGTCATGATTGTAAAATTTATCTGATGGATACTTAATGCAAGATCTACCTAGCATAAATTTAAGATTTAGGCATAGTTTATTTGTAACGTCTCTTTGGTGGTTGTTGCCTATAAATACTCCACCAAATAGACATGAATCTAAGAGAATAGCATTAATTATAGCTAAATACTTATAATTTTATTTCTCAACCTTTATACATTCAATTCTTGTATGTGAGTTGTTATTGTTGGGTGTGAGTATTAAATACCAGTGTTTTTGGGTTTAAGAGTTAGCCTAGTTATAAAACTCTTCTATAGGTTAAATGTGAGCCTTTGGGCAAACACTTGAGAGGTTATGTGCAAGCCTTGAAACACAAATTGTATGGTTATGTGTGAGCCATGAAATACATAGTGTAAAAGTTTGGTGTGAGCATGAAAACACCATTTAGTGATAGTAAAGTACCTAATTAGAAGAATTGGGAAGTAGATGTAAGATTTGTTAACACCTAAACTACTATAAAATCTTGCATCTTTAACTCTTCTCCTACATCTTCTACCTTCCCTCCAAATTTTAAATTTTCCACTAATTCAACCCTCTTTTTTTTTGTGTTCAAGGACCAACAACTTATTCTTTAAACTCTGGTTTGAAGATAACACTTACAAGTTTTAAACAATGAATTTCTCTTGATTATTATATCACTCTTGGTTCACCTTTTTTATTTGAAAATAGCTTTCACAATAGAATACTCGATTAATGGAATAGTTTTCTCTTTTTTTTCTATTGAAAGTGGGTTCTTTTATAGGTTGAAACAAAGAACTAGCCATTAAATAGAAAGTTGTCACTTTATATTATAGATGTAGACACTCAACACCTATTGGAAATTCTCTACGCTTATTATTGAGTCATCAACCATCGTTGATTTAATGAAAATGAATGGTTGTCAAGTAAAATACAACTTCAATAGTCATTAATATTAATGAAATGCCCGTTAGGACTAGCCATTAGAAAGAACTTTATCTCAACACTTCTCCTTTGACTTTCTCATTTGTTTATTCAACTAACTTCGATGACTATTGAATATTCTCAATGCTTGTTGGACTTAAATATCAACCCTTGTTGAGATATGAACAATGCTCATTGTAGATTTCTAAGAAGGTGTGAACCTAATGCCCCATTTTCCTAGATCTTCAATAATACATCAATGGTTATTGGTGAACTTTTAATGCTCGTTGAATATCCTCAATGCCTATTGCATTATTGAGAGTGCCTCATTGAAGGGTCAAGAAACTTTAGCTTAATGTAGAGAGCTTTTCCAACTCTTATTGGTAGGATCCAATGCTCATTTTGAGATCTTGAGAATTTTTCCTAATTCAAGTCACTTGGTCTAATGCTTGTTGCAAAAATGCAATGCCTATTGAGAAATCAAAAACCATACTTGTTGCAAAGTTCAATATGCATACTCATGTGTTTGAGTTATCCAATGCCTATTATAGTAGAGGGAAATGTCTATTGTGAGATGCAGAAGACTTTGCTCATGCTAAGGTGATATTCCAACACCTATTAAATTTCTTTAATTCCCATTGCTAAAGTCACAACGCCTGTTGAATTATGGCAACACTCGTTGGACTGTAGGCTTACTTTGTTTATTTTTGCTCTCTTAATAATTAATGTTTCCAATCACAACTCTTTCTCTACTCATCATGGTTTAATGAATTGTTGTATCTGTAAGAATTAACATAGATAACTTGGACAAAGGTTAGCTCTTAGATCTGTTTGTGATCATCAAAACAAGATTTGGTTCAACATTCTCATCTAGTAAAGCCAATTGTTCAAATATGCTTCTTACCCATTGACACTCAAAAATTTTGTCTCAACTAATACCCATAGGGACTTCATCTCAACTTCAATTGGCAACACCACCTTTATTCTATATACTAAGGAGTATGGCTCCATTTCCATCGATGTTCTAGTTATGGTTCGATACCTGTATAATGTGAAAGGCAATTTCTCAAACCAATCATTATAGATTATGACCATCTTAGCAAGAATGCTTTTAACAGTTTTATTTGTTGCCTTAACTACCCCATTAGCTTATGGCATGTAAGGTGATGACTTGTGATGGATTACTTTGCACCTTTCTAGAATTATCTTAACCACTACCTAAAAATGCACTTTGTTATTTGTAACGTTGTGGTGCCACACATAATAAATATAGATAACATTCTTTCTTATGAATTAAGTAATTTGTTTTGCCCTTAATTTATTGAAGAATTATGCTTCCACCCGTTTTAAAAAGTAATACAATGCTACCACGATGTATTTATGCCCCTTTGAAGAAGCTAGCCTAATTTCTTCACACACATCAATGGCCCAAATAGCAAATGTCCACGGTAAAGTCAAATTTTATAATTTTTTCGATGGTAGATGATTAAGGTTATAGTGAACTTAACACTTGTAACAATTGTGAGCCATTTGAATGTGATCTTACTCCATAAAGGTCCAATAGTAGCCCATCCTCAAAATTTTCCTAAACTGGGCTTACCTATTCATATGAAGGCCATATGCTCTTGCATGTACCTCTTCCAATACCCTGCTTACTCCTTCATCTATTAGACAACTCAAGTGAAGCCCATTTAGCATCCATTTGTAAACCATGTTGTTGTGGATTATGAATTATGATTATAAAACTAAGGAAGTTCATATTCTCATTCCATTAATGGTTGTTGGGCAAAATATTCAGTGACTGCTCGACCCTTGATCACCTTTTTAGTCACATATTTGATGTTTAATTATCTCAACAGTACCAGCCACTTTGTCAATTTTCTAGCTACAAAAAAGGCCTTATGCAAATACTTTATTGGATTAAGCTTCAAAACCATCTTGATAGAGTATGATAAAAAGTAGTGCCTTAATTTCTGTATGGCTTAAACTAATGCCAAACATGTTTTCTCTATCTGATATATCTCTCTTCATATGGGAGTAGCTTATTGTTAAGATAATACATGATGTGCTTATTTTCCATATCATTCTCTTAAGTTAACATTGCCCTAATAGAGCTCTCTTCCACTGTCAAATACAAAATCAAAGGCTTTCTTTGATTTTAGAGGTTACAACATTAGTGGGTTGGTTAGATATTCTTTTATTTTCTCAAAAGCTTTCTAACACTTCTTATTCCACTTCACCTATTAGTCCTTCCTTAACAATTTGATGATTGGTTCATAGACATGAGTAAGTCTAGCTATGAATCTGTTAATACAATGGAGATGACCTAGGAAACCCTAAACTTCTTTTTCCATCTTGAGAGCAGGCATCTCCTCATTGGCCTTTCTCTTACTTGGGTC
The DNA here is from genome assembly GCA_949677035.1 of Omphalea diandra. NCBI lineage: Eukaryota > Viridiplantae > Streptophyta > Magnoliopsida > Malpighiales > Euphorbiaceae > Omphalea > Omphalea diandra. Next base: position 7,894 of record CATIWR010079731.1, read on the forward strand.
CATTTCAATACCTTTTTCACTCACTACATATCCCAATAATTTACAAAATGTGACCCTGAACACATACTTCTTAGGATTCAATCTCAGGTTATTCTGATCAACCCTTTTTAAGAACTTCTTTAAGGCTTTAAAATATGCCTCTCTCATCTAAAACTTTACCATCATGTCACCCACATACAATTCTACCTTTCTATAGATCTAGTCAAGAAACAAAGTAGTTGCCATTATTACTTTTGTATTCTTTAATCCAAATAGCATCACCTTGTAATAATATGTTCCCCACTTTATGATGAATATTGTCTTTACCTTATTTATGATTGTCATAAAGATCTTATTATAGCCTGAGAATCCATCCATAAAAGTGCATGACAAATGTTGTTGCATTGTCTACCAACATGTCAATGTGAGGCAAAAGAAAATCGTCCTTAGGACACATATTATCTAAGTCTTTGTAATCAACTCATATCCTCACCTTCCCATCTTTCTTTGATATCAGAACTATGTTAGCTAGCCACTTTAGGTAATCAACTATCATTATAAACTTCGCATTTAACTGCTTTGCCACTTCCTCTTTAACTAGTTAAGCCTATTTGGGCCTCATCCTTCTGAGTTTATGCTTCACTAGCCTTATGTGTAGGTAAGTTGAAATTTTATGATTGGCGATTTGTTAGTCAACCCATGGTATATCCTCATATGTTTAAGCAAAATCCTCTAATATTTTTTAAGCAACTATTCAAACTTCCTTCAGTCCTCTAGAGTGATATCACTAACAATAAGCAAGAACTTTAGATCTTTTTGTATGCCAAGAATAAATGCAGTGGTATAAATAAAAATTATTATTAAATATGCTTATGAAATTATGCATGCTATGCACACTACCATCAAGGAACACGTCACACAAGTAAGTAAATTTGTCATTCATTGCCTTAAAGTTTAAAATAAATACATTATCATCTTCAAAAAGGCTAGAAATGAGAACATTAGAAGTGTCAGGAAAAACAACTTCCTTTGGCAAATCAATAAGAGTCTCTTCAACATTAGTCTTCTATTTTTCTTTAATTTACTATCATTAGTTATCGTAAGGGCAACATTTGGATCATTGGCCTATTTTGAATTCATTTCTTCCCTAATCTCGATGTCAGCCATAGCCTTCACTACTCCTTCAAAGTCTTTCCTTCATTTTATTATTCCTCAACTCAATCTTCATGCAATTCTCCTAAAGTGTTACCCATTTGAATTAACCTAATCGGCTTAAGTTTCAACGCCACTTTCCACATCTTCAATGGAGTTGACAATCATATTCTTAATGTCAACCAAGCTTAACCCCATATATGTCTGCCTAGTACACAACCCAATATACCCCTATTTTAGATCCACAAGAGGCACATCTTGATTCGTCAAACTAGATTGCTTTTTTTTAGGATCTTTACCAGTTGCCTAAAACTATTGATCAAGTAAATATTAATATTTCTCCTCAGACGTCTTTCAATTGTCATTCCACAACTAACAAGCTTATGAGCATATAAAACTATGGATTGATTCGACTCTAAGACACTCTCCTCTTTTATAACTTGATTTCTCTTTTTCTTTTTCTTTTGCTTCTCATCTTCATTTAATGAATCTCAATAATTCAGATAGCCTATTTCTCCAATTCCTATATGAAAGAATACCTTTTCAAAATTATCAATAATGTCATCTTCTACCTATTTCTCTTCTTCCTCAATAGACTCTTCTTCAACCCCTCCAACCATTTCTCCTTTCGTTATAAAAAAATTAGACAATGGACCATGCAAGTCCTTTACCTCCAACTTCATTCCTTTTCCATGATAACTAAACCTCTTTTTAGTAGTTTGAGTGGGAATCTTGAGAAACTCTGGCACACCTATAAAATTCTTTCCCAACCATTGATTAGATAGAAAATTAATATTCTTCAAGATACTTATCACCTTTTGGTCAACCCATTTATCCATAACTCCAACCACTAAAAAACCTCTAAGATGTAGGACAACCACACTCAAGGTTGATACAATTTCTCCAACCTTTAAATATATTGTCTTTATCTCAACTTTATAAGGGATCTTTATCTTTTGATGCACTGTAAATAGTACCTCCTCCCAATAGGTGATACCATGGCCTTCCTAATAACAATGAGAAAGCGACTGGGATGTCTAACATTATAAATTCGACCACTGTCTCTACAACCTCAGTTTTCGCCATGGATTTGAATATTCCAACAGTTGGTCTTTTACTATCATCATATGCTTAAATAAAGCTATCTAAGGCCTCTAAATCCTTCTTTGATACTCCAAATTTATGAAGTGATTTTAGTAGGCAAATGTTAATACCTTACCCATATCAGCCATCACAAATGGAGTTCTTCTCCCTTTCACCTCAACTTTTATGAATAAAGCCAACTTGTGGTCCCTTCCTTCTAGAGGTAAATCTTCATGAGAAAAGGTGATCTTTCTTATATTTATAACCAAAGCAATAACATCTTTCGAAGTAGCTGCCTCAGAGATAATTAGGCTTGACAGAACTTCAACCATAATCTTCTTATGCTTTTAGAAAGTAATAAATAACTCTTACTTGCTAATCTTGGCTAGTATCTTCTTCAATTGCCTCAAAATAGGGTTATCCTCTTCTTTTTCCTTTACCATTGACTTTTCTCCTTCTTTATCAACCTTTGGTTGCTAAGGGGCCTCTTTATCAGGGCAATAGTTTTCACTTCGAATGAAATGGCTCACCTGTTCTTTTGCCTTCTCCTCATCACTCTTTTCGCATAACTTGATCATCTTTTTCCTTCCTACTTCCTTTATTTCCTCAATTAAAATCTTTTAGGGATTAATAATGCAAATAGAAACTGCAGCCTTTTCAAAAGTCACCTCTTCAATGATAGTTGTGACAACCTCCTTAGGAATTATTCAATCTATCGCAAATGTCTATTGGTTTGGGGTGGAACATTACAATAGTTTGAAGGAGGATTTCCCCTTATACTTAGCCTCTTTACATTTAGGGGCATGATAGTCTTATTGTCTGTAAGATCCTTGATCTCATGCTTTAATATGTTGCAATCATTTATATTATGCCTAGCTCTTTGGTGAAAGGCATAGTCAGTGTTAGCATCATATCCCCTTAACAGTGGGGTAGGAGGTAGCCTTGGTGTTAAAGGTTTTAACACTCTTTTCTTTTATAGCCTTTTGAATGCCTTAGATAAGGGCATCCTTAAATCTACAAATTGCCTTAGGCTCTTACTACATTAACATCGACGATTTTGTTCCCATTTTCTTATGTTTGGGATAGCGTGCTTTTCCTCCCACCATATTGCTTTTTTGCCTAAACCTCTAACTCTTTTGCTTATAGATCATCTTCTCTAAGATCTTTAAAGTTCTATACTAATAAACCCTTAATTCTAGTGCCTATGTCTTGTAATGCTCCCGTGATGATCATTCGTACTTGTTCCTTCTCTATTAGCCCAATGTTTGCTTCAAAAGATAATTTCTTCCATCTTCTTATGTAGTCATTAAAGCTTTCTCTAGTTTTCTATCTTAATGACTCCAAATCTTACAAGGCCTAATATTTATGACCTTATGCATTCCCTAAGCATTTTGGAGGATATAAATTATCTAGTAAGCCTTTAAAGGCAACAAACATATAAAGGCATCGAGGGACCCCCCTATTTCCCCCACTACTTCTCCTTCTTTTTCTTTTTCACTATTTTAAACCTAAAAACTAGGGCATGTTTAACCTTGATGTAGACTATATAGCCAACCTTATAGATTATACAACGATCATAATGGGTAGTACAACCCAGCTTTTTAGAGATAATTTTATAACATCTCTCTTTGTTCATCTAGATTCTTCTACTTCAAGGTTATTTTTTTCATGAGGTTCTTTTGCTCCATTGGCAAAATAGGACAAGGCCTAATGGCCTAGGATGCATATTCATTTCAAAAACAGAATTTTGAACAAGTTTTAAGTGATTTTCATATCCTACTTTGTGTTCATGTTCTAAGTTCTTTCATATTTTGATTGGAAGATGCTTCAAGCTTCTGTTTTAACCTTTTTTATAGTGACCAAGTAAGGGGTATCTCACTTCTAGGACCTTAAGAGCCATATGGGATTGGTTCGCCTTTTACCTGCGTTGTTTGGTATGTGTTTTGGATTACAGTCTCAATCCTTATTGATGGGCACTCTAACCCTTGTGATGGTTAGCAGTACACATAAATGTCATGCTCTTTATGAGCTATAAAGGGAAAGGATTCATTAATCCTAGGACCCTTTTTGTAATGTTCTTGCCTTAGGCCACTTAAATCCTCCAAGTGCATTATATCACATGTTTATGATTCTTTGACTTATATTATTCATGTGTTTGTGTTTTGATGCTAAATCACTTCTAATGTGATATTAGGGTGTTCATTATGGATTTAGAAACTTGTTTAGATAGCATTGTATAAGAGATATGGAAATGTGAATTATACTTATTTGTTTTGCTTTTTGTTCATTCTACTTATCTTTTATTTCTTTTATTTACTAACTTGCATATTTTTGTGATATAGGTGTTTTACTTGATCTAGACCATAGATTTGATCTTGTTAATTATCATATGAGATTATGAATGATCTTTTAAAGTGGATTTATGGATATGGATGTTAATCCCTATGTCATGTCGCATGCCTTCCCCCCTCCCCCTTTCTCATTCTCTTTGAGATGATTATGCACGATGTGGATGTAGGGATATGCATGTCACTCCCTTTGCCATGATGAATGATCTCTATCCCTTTGAGTTGTTCACTTGGTTTATTTGATTTAACTATGCTAGAGGCTTGCTTAGGGCCATTAAATTAGACTAATTAATAATTTGGTTAAGATATTAAAAGTGAACCACAGATGCCCGAAGGTCGAATCCCCATCCAAGCAGTTTAAAGATGCCTAAACTCTTCCCTAAATCGTACCAAATTTTCGAACCCAAGCTTTGATGGGGTAAAGATGAAATGGGCCTTTTAATTGGCTTTGTTTAGGCTCAAATTTTGACCAAATTTAGGTGACAACTCTATAATTCCTAGGGGTAATACCAATGTATTATCCCACTTTTGGTCCCCCAATGACCACTTCTTGGGACATAAAGGCCTTTGAACTCATCCAAGGCCTAAAAGGATCCCCCACTGATCCAAGGACAAGCCACTTCTTAGGGTCATTAATAATGTAAATACCTCTTATTAGTTGATAAAATGATGGAGTCATAAGCAAGATTCCACTTATTCAAGCACAACCCTAAAAAAATCATTAGTACTCATGGTGGTGACTCCACTAGAGAACTAAAATTTACTTCACGTTTAATCTCTGGTTCACTTCAATATTTTTAAACTTGTTATTAATCAAGTCCATTTGCATTCATGTAGCCTCTACACTTCACCATGAGCATTAGGTCTACCTTTGAACAAATTGATGGCCTTCTAAGCTTGAGACCTAAGCTCCATTCAGGCTTAGGAGATTGTAAGGAAGGTTTATCACTAATGACTTTAGTACATTTGAGTATATCAAATGGGGGTTCAAACAATTTCCCCTTAAGTTTATAAAAGCCATCAACTACAACAACCCTCTCAACCAATAGGTGCATGTAGAAGCCAATAGTACCTTCGAATTAGACACTCTATTGTCTGTATTTCTCCTCTAAAGGAAGGATTGAGGTTCTTCAAGGAACATGATAAGGCATCCCTCAATGTAAATGCAATGTTATCCATTTTCTCCCATGTAAATATCCCTTTTATGTAAATATTTGTCTATCTCCTACCCCACTATGTAAAGGAGTTTTTATGGCTATGTACATCCTTATCTCTTTCTTAAAGGGATTTTCCACTTATATGTACATCTTTTTTCCTTCAAGTAATGTAAAGAGTTTTTTTCTTTTGTATGTGTGTTTTCTTGAGATCTTAACCCTTCCTTAGTTTGAGGTGACCACATACATTCTCTACCCCTTTATTAGTAGAAGAATAGACCCTTATTTGAAAAAAGCCACTAGACCTCATGTGTGGGAGAATTAAGGTTGGAAGGATCTTTTGCAAGTGGTGTATGCATACCATGCATATTACCCATACATGTATCATTTACTTATACATGCATCATGCTAATAATACCTTGTTTTGCACCCATCATAGTTCCATTTGTACCCTCTTAGAAAAAAAAGGGTAATTGACTTGCTAGGAAATGTGAGACAAAGAGTTCGAGCTAAAATATTAATTCAGTCATGGAACCAACCATAACACCGAAGGTCCTAGATAAGGTGATAGCTAACTTTAACTACAAAATGGAGAAAAGGATTGCCAAAGAGGTGAATGAGTGTATTAATGAGATTCTGAAGAAATGAGACACTTCTATTAATAAGAATAATAAAGGGAAAGCACCGATGGAAGTACCTCAGCTTGTGGTGATTGATGATGATATATTTGGGATGAAAGAGTATATGAAAGATAACACACTAAAGAAGTAGGAAGCATCGTTGTTGTCTTAGATAACCTATTGAGAATGAGAAAAAGAGCACTTAATTCAATAACTTTGCCAAATAGCTAGAGATGATTTAAAAGTCCTTAAGGTCTAAAGGTTTCAAGAAAGGAACATATATTGAGGAATTTTTAACTCACAAACTTGGAAAGCTTCTAGCTAATTTTCACATGCCTAAGCTCTAAAAGTTCATAAGAACCTAGAATGCTAAGGACCACATTCGCTCATATGTAATAGTAATGAAGGTTCTAGAGTTCTAATGGACACTATATTAGAGCTTTTTGAGTTGTCATTAAAAGGGTCTACTAAGACAGTACTTCAATCAACCAAAGACTGTTAGGGAGGACTAGAAAGAGTTGAAAGAAGTTTTTAAGAAGCACTATGCATGAATTCAGATTTAGAGGTCACACTATAAGATTTGGAGTATTTGAAGTAAAAGACTAGTGAAAGCTTCAATGACTACATCAGAAGGTGGAAGAAGATGGCCTTTAGAACCACTACTAGGCCAACTAAGAGAAAACAAGTTTAGATTATTATCAGATTGGTGTTACTCGATATTGGTACAAGAATTAGGGGCATGCCAGTAAGGAATTTTGAAGATCTTAGAGAGGCTACTTTGCAAGTAGAGAAATTGGAGTCTGAGTCAAGGAGGCAATATGGGGGAAGAAGAAGTGCCCTATTGCAGCCTCAAGCTAAATGAGGCAAGATAGCCAATGTAAATGCAGTTAGGGCTCTAAGATAGTTTACAGATTTAGGTATGCCCTTTCCAATTTGAGAGGTTGCATAAGAAGGGGGATTGAAGCCCCTAGCACCGAGGCTGCCTCCCAATTCATTGACTAATGAATATGATACCAATGCATATTCTTCCTTTCATCAAGGAGTGAGGCATAATACCGATGACTATTATAGTGTGAGACATAAGATTCAAGACCTCATTGACAATAAGATGATTGTGCCGCTAAACTTAAGGAGACCCAATAGAAGAGGACCCACTTTTGAACTATCATAATGTTCCACCTCTTATCAAATGACATTTATGATAGATTTGAAGGCACTTGAAGAGGTTTTTATAATTACTATTTACAAAGTACCAAAGGATTTTACTGTTATGATTTACACTACCAACCTATAGGAAAGTTCAATGAGGAAACAAAGGAGGCAAGAGTGAAAAGGATGATAAAGCTTTGGGAGGAAAGCGATGAAGAAAAAAAAGAGGAGTAAGTGAATCATGTAACTCAAAATGGGAAATATTACTCTAATAAAAGAGACTCATAAGGAACTAAGAGTTGAGAAAAAGTCGAATGAATTTGTTATGAAAGAAAATGAGGATGACAACCTTATCCTAAAATGGCTAAAGAAGATGTTCGCTCAGATTAGTGTGCGGAAATTGTTCATTACTTCTTAAGAGCATAAGAAAGTAATGGTTGAAGCTCTATCTAGCCTAATCATTTCTAGTAAAGCCACTTTAAAAAATGTTCTTACTCTAGTCACCCATAAAGGAAAGATCACCTTTTTGGATAAAGTCTTGTCACCCGAGGGAAGGGGTCACAATCCGGCTTTGTTCATTAGGGTCGAGATGAAAGGAAAACATACTCTGTGCTTAATGGTTGATGATAGGTCTAGGATTAACATCTACCTCTTGAAGTTTCTACACAAGTTTTGATTGTTTAAGAAAGATTTGGAAGCTTCTGATAATATCATTTGAGCATATGATGATAATAAAAGTCCATCTTCAGGTGTGTTCAAAACCTTGGTGAAAATGAACGTCATAGAGACAATAATGGAGTTTACAGTCTTAAACATTCTTTTTACTTTCTCACTTTTGTTAGGAAGATTATGGTATCATCCGCTAGATGATGTTCTTTCTGCTATTCATCAGAAAGTTCAAATTCATTATGAAGGCTAGATTATAACCATATATGCAGAGGTTAGAGAGATTATGTTCGTATTAAGTATAGTTATTTCACACCTTAAAGGGTTCTAGGTTACAGAAGTCATTGACAAGTGGGTTGATCCCAGGGTGTGAGTATTATGAAGAACATAAACATTCTACCCAATTAGGGGTTAGGGAAGAATTTTATTAGGATATTAGAGTTTTTAAAGATTCCTACTCAGATTACGAGGAAAGGATTGGGGTATCATGATGAAGGGTCAAAAATGGAAGTAAGGCATCTTCATGGGCCACTACCTGATTTCATTATGAATGAAGGGGAAGTTGCTACAAAGTGTGAGCAAGAGGCTATTAAGAATGAGAAGTCATCAGGCGATAATGTAAATGAACTTGAGAAGGCCTTTTTTTAAATGGACATTGATGAATTGGGCTATCAAAATTATCAAGATTCATCAGAGAAAGAGGATAAGAATAAGAAACGGAAGAAGAAAGGCAAATAGGTTGTGGGAATAGAGGATAGCCAAGAGTCGAGTCAATCTGTAGTCTTTTATAGCCCTCAAACTGCATAGGCTTAGAATGATAGGAAGAAGCTCCCACATGAAGAGCGATACTCCTTAGAATAACCCTTTTAAGCTAAAGGTGTCAATTTCATGAAGGAGAAGTCTGAGATTGCTAATCAAGGTGCCTTTTTTGTAGATCTAAAATTGGGATACACCAGGTTGTGCAAGTTCATTGAAGGTACATAAATCAAATTAACTCTAATAAATATTGAAAACATGATTGTGAGTTCCATTGAGGACATGGGTAATGGCGAAAAGGCATAAGAACAAGTTAAGCTAGACAGGGTGACCCCTTGGAACAGCTTTATGAAGATTGAATTAGGGGATAGCCAGATGAGATAGGACTTTAAAGAGGTAGTAAAGGTCATGGCTGGTACAAAAGAAGAGAAACATAGGGATTTTGAATAGGGTAGTGATCTCAATGTTACAACTGGTAAAAAAGGAAACATTAAAGGGGAAAAGAATCTAATGAAAAAAGCTCCTACTAACCTGTCTAAAGAAGCTATTTTTCCTAATACTACTGATGTTATTATTTCTTGTATTTTTAAAGATAATGATGTATTTCTTTCTAAGTTAAAGCAATGAATCATGAATATACTTATTTGTGTGATGTGTTTCTTGATTAGTGTGCAAAGCATATGTCATTTCATAAGCATATTTAACATGAATTTTATGTATACCATTGCATTTAATCTTGGCACATAGGAAAATCCATAAATCTTCTCATTGCTAGTAATGTCACGCCTGAGGAACAAAGGGAATTTGAACAGCTACTCAGGAAGTAATATAGGGTCTTTGCTTAGACATATAAGGATATGTGGGGGGTTGATAGGCAAACTATAAAACATTGAATCACGAACTACTCATATATAAAGTTGATAAAATAAAAGCTCTGAAAGATGAGGCCAAAATAAGCTTAGGTGGCTAAAAAATAAGTGACAAAGCAACTAAATGCCAAATTTCTAGAAATAGTGGACTATCTAGAATTGTTGGCCAACATAATACTGATACCAAATAAGGATAAGAGGGTAAGGATATGTGTGGATTATAAATATTTAAATAAGGCTTACTCAAAAGATGACTTCTCATTACCCTATATCGAAGTGTTTGTAGATGGTGTTGTAATGTGTGTTATATACTCATATAGGCATGAGTTTTTTTTTGCTATAATCAGATCTTCATGGATATCATGAATAAAGTGAAATGGCTTTCATCATGGGATAGGGGACAGTGGCTTTATTTCATGACTTAAAACATAAATAGGTGGAGGTATACATGGCAAATATGATGGTGAAGTCTAAAATGAGGGAAGGGCATTTTAAAGCCCTAAAGAAGTTTTTTAAGAGGGTTGATGAATATAACTTTAGGTTAAACCCCAACAACTATGTGTTCAAGATCACCTCTAGTAAGCTATTGGGACATATGGTAAGCAAAAAAGGCATTGAAGCAAATTTAAACAAGGTGAAGGCTATTTAGGACATGTCTACACTTAAAGACAAAAAAGGAATATAAGGTTTCTTAGGTCATTTGCTATATATTAGTAGGTTTATAGCCAGACTTAGCCCCATATGCGAACCAATATTTATGTTGTTGAGAAAGGACCAACTGATAAAGTAGAATGAATAGTGTTAGAAATCCTTTTGAGAGGATAAAGGAGTATTTAAGCAACCCGCCAATGTTAAAACACCTGAAACTAGAAAGGCTATTAATCTTATATCTGATAGTGGTGGAAAATGTTGTAGGTGCAATGTTAGCTTAAGAAAATGAGGTGGGAAACGGATACGTCATGTATTACCTCAGTAAAAGGCTGTCTTATGAAGAAAAATATAATCAAGTGGAGAAAACTTGTTTAATGTTTGTATGGACTACAAGGAGTTAAGGCACTACTTCTAGTCATACTTTATGGAGGTGGTCTTGAAGCTAGACCACGTCAAATATATGTACGAGGCTCCTCCTATAATTAGAAGATTGGCTAAATAATTGGTATTGTTGATTGAGTTTGATATCAAGTATGTGACTAGGAAGGTGATCAAAGGATAGGCAGACACAAATTGCTTGGCACAACAACCTCTCGAAGAGGGAGAATAGAAATTTCCTCAATTTTCTAAGAAAGGATTAAGCATGATTGAGCCACTAGGTTGGAGAATGAATTTCAATTGTTGTAAACAAGAAAGAAGCAAGTATTCTTATTTTACCAAAAGGGGAACTCTTTCCTATGGCCAAAAAGCTTGACTTTCAAATAACCAACAATATGGTTAAGTATGTAGTTTTTGCTCTTGGGTTGGAACTTTTGATGCAATTGAAGGTTAAAATCACTGAAGTGTTTAAGGATTCATTATTGGCAATCTCCCAGATGATGGATGAGTGGTAATTAAAAGAAAAATGATTAAGTCCATTCCTAGAGAATTTAAAGAGGATGACATAGAATTTTTAAAAAATCATAGGAGGAGAATGCAATGGTTGATGCTCTAGCAACTTTGGTCTTTGTATGGGATGGACAAAAAATGATGTCATTAAAGCCTCTTATCTCACTCAGATCTATGATGCTATATCATGTCAATAGAAGGGTGGTATAAGCATTGGTGGAGTATCACCCTTAATAGTATGATGTGCAATAGTATTTATAAAGTGGCACATACATCGAGGGTTGTAAAAGGAGGGATAAGGAGATAATTCAGAGATTAGCATCATAATTTGTAGTCCACGATGGTGTGAAGCATAACAGGATGCCCAACGAGGTTCACTTTAGATGCTTAGTAGAGGAAAAGGTGATCAAAGTCATGGATGAAATGCATATTAAAGTTTGTGTCCTAATATGAATAAGAAAGCATTAGTAAGGAAAATTCTAAGGTTGGGATACTAATGGACCACAATGGATCACTATATTCAAATGGTTCAAAGTTATCATAAATGGTATGTTCATGGTAGCCTCAGTCATTTGCCACTAACCAAATTATAGAATCTAACTTCACCTTTACCATTTATAGTCTAGGGTATCAACGTGATCAGAGAAATCAGACTAGCTTTTACAAGTGGGCATAGGTACATTACAGTGGCAGTAAACTACTTTTCAAAGTGGGTAAAGGCTGAGGCATTCAACAAGCTAAGCATAAAACAAATGGATCAATTTATCGAGAAGAGTCCCATCTATTAATACAATGTACCATATCACATTGTTATGAATAATGACATTCATTTTCAGGCTGAGGTTAGGATAATCTTAAAAAGTATAGAGTAATTCACCACAAGTCGTCACCAAATATGCCACAAGCTAATGGGGCAGTTAAGGTAGTTAATAAGAATGTCAAAAACATTCTTGCAAAAAAGGTTGAAACATACAAGGACTAGTTAGAGAAGTTATTGTATGCCCTGTGAGGTTATCAAACTTAAGTAAGGACGTCGAATATGATGACACCATATTCTTCGATCCATGGGATGTGAGCAATATTGCTAATTGAGCTAAGATAAGGTCTTTATGAGTGTTGGTTGAATCCAATGTCCTTGAATACTAGTTGGTGAGAAACATATTATAATAATTAGGTTTGTTAAATGATAAGAGGTTGAAAGACCTTTATCACATCCAACTGTATCAAACTAGAATGGCTCGAACATTTAACAAAAGGGTTAAGCCAAATATGATAAAGGTTAGTGATTTGGTACTGAAGATGGTCCAGCCACAAACTTAGGATCCTCAAGGAAAATTCAAACCAAACTTGGAAGTCCCCTTGGTCAAATAGATCTACTCAGGGGGTGTAGTGAAATTATTAGATGTGGATGGCAATGACTTCACCGAACCAATAAATCTATACAGGTTGAAAGGGTACTTCATGTTAGGTGTGAGAAAAGTAAAGTTTCCCATAAAGTTAAAAACCTAAAAGGGCGGCTTAAGCAAAAGTTAGGATGTAAAAGCATAAAGCAAAATAAAAAGGAAAAGAAAAATAACTCGCTAAGGCAAAACTCGAAAGGCCAGTTTAGGCAAGAGTTAGAGCAATGAAGAAAAGAAAAAATGAAATACATATAAGATAAAAGTCTAGAGAGTGCGACTAACCACTGAGGGAACAACAACAAGGCAGTTGAGCTATAAAATAACAAATAGGGGTAAAGGACATGGGACTCACTAAACAAAGGCATTGAGCAAAACGATTAGATGTTCTAATGTGCCACTACTAAAGTAGCAATCATGCATTCCATTAATGTGGAATGTGCAAAGTGTAAATGGTTAATGTCGAGCACAACATCAAAAGAAAATATATTCACATAATTAAAGTAAATTTGGTCAAACATGTCTTTATACCAAAATCATATATATAAAAGAGATGTTATTTCATGAAAGATCATTGTTTGTTATCCTATGGTAGGATAAAAAGGATGTTTACAACTCTAAATATCATGCAACCATGCCATGTAGCCCTCATCATCTTCAGGCTATGGATCTTTGCTTGTATAAAAGTCATAAATGTAGTGACTAGTCTATTTTTCCTTAACCTTGTCCAAGAACCACTATGATAAAGAGCCCTCGACGAATGATGGAAGGAACTCCACCTCGAACTGAGGAGTGTTGAACTGGCGTCACACTTGAGCGGGGTCATAAAATGTGTCATAAGCTAAGGTAGGAAGAATGGTGCAATCCCTGTAGGTCCTCAGGGTAACACGTGACAAATTTCACCATAAGAGCTCCAATGGATGTCGATGGTGGTGATGTTGGACATCCACTCAGCTCTAGTAGTAGTTGGCCTCTATAGACAATGGTTCAAATGGTGTTATAAGTTATAAATCCTCGCATCCATTGTTAGGTTAGCTAATAGTCCAAACCTCTCTTATAGCGATACTTGAGAAAGGAAAAAAAATAAAGGAAAAAAGAAGAATATAATATGCTCGTTAGGTTGAAAACCCACAAAGGCGTCCTAAGCAAAAATGAGGAGCCTACCATATGGAAAACCTATAAAGGCAATATAGGAAAAATTAAAACAAATAAATAAAAATGAAAAGAAAAAGAATTTGTAAGAAGAATTCACTTGAAGTGGTAACGAGCTCCTCACAAAGGAATTGCTGACACCAAGGGCTACTCTAATTAGACCTATAAGGGTCTCGCTTAGAATCATCAATATGGGGTCTTCCTTGACTCACTCCCTCTAAAAGCGATAAGATTTGTACATCAAACTCCATGTCCTCTCTTTGCAGCAAATACTCGGCCATCAAGATAGTTACAATAATACGGGCTTAAGCCGCTCGAGGACAACCTCTAAAAGGGAATAGTATTGAACCTTCTATGTTCCAAGTTCTTATTTTGATGATCACAAATAAGACATAGAACAAACCTTTACACAAGATTGTTTATTTTAAATCTTACAAGTATATCAACTTTTTGAATCATAATGATTAGAGAGAAATTTGTTATCAGCACATTTGAGTTAAAGGTTGAACAACTCTAAGTATTAAAGACTGAAAACCAAAGGCAACTCAGCTAAAATGCCCAACAAGCATTGTTTCGCAATGGGCACTAGATAAGTGCTCTAATATTGGTTATGCTCCCTAAACCTAGCAATAGGCCTTGTGTTTTTGCAATGGGCATTAGACAAGTACTGTAAGGTTAAACCTTACACTCTAGACCTTGCAATGGCCATCGTACCTTTGCAATAGGCATTGAAAAAGTGTTATAATTTATGTTATAACTTCTAGACCTCCTAATAAGGTGCACTAAAATAATCAACATGCATTGAGATACTTCCAACAGGCATTGTGAGAACTCTAATAGACATTGAATTACTTTTATAGATTTTGAAAAATAGAGCATAAAGATCACATTTTTTGGAAATCAATAATAGGCATTGAGCATACTCCAATGGACATTGAAGATAGAATCAATGACCATTGCTTATATCCAATGACCATTAAGAAAAAGTAAAATAGACATAAAAAGGAAAGAAAAGTAAGAACTTTGAGTCATTAACCTTCAATAGCAACTTACAATGAGCATTTTAATAAGACCAATAATCGTTGAAGCAAAATATTAACTAACAACCAAAAATCTACATGAAATTAGCAATTATGGATGCCTCAGCAATGAGTGTGGAGTTTCTTTAACAAGTGTTAATTGCTTAGAGTTGTAATGTAATGTGATAGCTCTTTTCTAACAGTCAGTTCCTTGTTTAGCATATAAAAGGAATTGCTCTTAATAGAAATATAGTGGAGAATTGTTCTATTCAGTGAGTAATCCATTGGGAAAACTATTCTCAATCAAAAAGGTTGTTACATTATGAAAAAGAAAAAAAGAGAGATCTAGCATCCAAAAAGACATTCATTGATCAAGCTTGAGTAAGAAAGTTTCCATCCCTTAAAAATGTTTAATCTTTTATTATGTAACTCAATGTTGAGAAACCCTTTGAAAGTATCTATTGTAAAAGGTTTAAGGTAGTACCTAGAAACTACTTTTGGTTAAGGTTTAAGTAGTAATTGTGAGAGGTTGAAATGCCTAAAAATCTATCACCTGTAAAGGCTTGGTAGTGCCTGAAAACTTACTTATGTAAAGGTTATTGGTAGCACCTAAAGCTATCAAAATAATGAAGGCTCTAGTGGAAATACTAGAGGAGAAGATGCAGGCAAGTTGTCTCAAACCTCTATAAATCTTGTGTATTGATTCTTCATCTATTTTTACATTTCATTTGAATTTGTAAATTTGTCATTGTTATATTTAACCTCCATTCTAGGGCACCAAGGGATAACAAAGAAAGTGAGGGAAGGAGCCATGAGGATTTTCTCCTTACCTTATATGTACCAGAGTACTTTCTCATATTGTATGTCAAAAAGCTTCATCATCTTCTAGACATAAAGGTAATCCAGTAGTGGTAGAGCAATATAGTCAGTAACTATTACACAGTAGTCGAGAATAGTGCCAAACTTCGCTAACAAGAGGCAAATCTCTATGCTCTCAAAGTGGAAAGTATGGGTAGTAGAGCCCCATAAATCACAAGCCACCTAGAGGAAATTCACATCGAGAAGAATAGTGAAGAGATAAGAAAGAGAAGCAAAATCGGTCTAACGTAGATCAAAACAGATCTGAGATGGGAGAAAAACTTAGAAATGTTGTTGCCATATTATAAAGACTAAAAATGGGGTTTTCAAGTGAAGAATTGTGGATGGTATTTATATAGAATAAAAATAGGTTTGTGCTTTATAGTTGCAAATAGTTGTGTAAAGTGTATAGGCTTCTCAAGTAGTCTATATAGACAATTACTAGTCTACACAAATCACTACTGATTTACATAAACCATGTTGGACTAGGTTGGTTAAACTCAAGCCATGAACCTCTTTTGATCTTAACAATAGAGATTGATTATTTCTAATGTTTTCATTAAGTGTTGTTTTGTTGTGTATAAGATAGTTTTTCAATTGGAAGTTGGATGGAAATCAAAATCTCCAACCTTGTGAAGGTCGCCCAAATTAATGTATCCCTTAAATCATGACCGCAAATAGGCTATAAGGATTAATGGAGCTAGGCCAGAGGAATTCATGGGTGAATTCACAGTCGTGACTTAGCCAAAGGAAATGAGCTTGAGTCACAGAGGAATTCGCAGTGGTTATCACATTCTGACTCACAATCACGAAATGATCGCTACTTAAGAAGTTGTAATTTCCTCATCAAATAGAGGAATTCACAATCTCAATTACGTCTAAAGCAAAGACAACTTGTGACTGCTACTTTTAACTAGCAAGTAGAACATAATGACTATTTTTCTTAGACAACCAACAAATGAGTGACAAGTGGACTAGCCGTTAGACACAGAACAAGGTTCTCTACAATGATTTTTGGCTCTTCAATGCAAATTGAAAATTCACTATCATAAAATGATAGGAGTGACCACGACTTCTGCCTGACAAGCATTTAATGCAAAATCTACCTAACACAACTTAGAGATTTGGGGATAGTTTTAGAGTAACGTCTCTTTGGTGGATTTAGGCTATAAATACTCCATCAAATAGATGTAAATGCAAGGGAATTTAATTAATTATAACCAAACTGTTACCAATTTGCTACACATTCTTTTAATCTTCTTTAAGTGTTATTGATTGTTTGGTGTGAGCAATAAATACCATTGTAAGAAGGTTGAGAGTTAGCCTAGATTCTAAAACTCTTATAAGAGGTTGAAGTGTGAGCCAAAAAACACTTGTGAGAGATTTTTGTGTGAGCCTAGAAAACATAAGTTGAAAGGGTTTTGTGTAAGCCATAAAGCACAAGTTATATAAGTTTGGTGTGAGCTTGGAAACACTAAGTTAGTTGAGTGAAATACTCAATTGTGTAGAATTGGGGAGTAGATGTAGGGTTTGTTAACGTTCGAACCACTATAAATCTTTATGTTGATTCTTCTCATCTTCTTCTTCACTTCCTAAACATATAAATCTTCTTCTTAAATTTAAAATAACCCACCAATTCAATCTCCTTTCTTGGTGCCCTAGGCCAACAAGTGGTATTAGAGCCAAGTCTCACTAAAAAGTTTAATTGTGTGAGTAAAGATCATGGCATAAGAAAGAATTCACACTCACCTTAAGCCATATTTTGATGGAGCATACTATACTCATTGGAAGTATAGGATGGAAATCTATCTAGATATAGATGTGGCAGATCTATGGGATACTGTTGCTAAGGAGTGGATGCCACCCACCAAAGTAATAGATAGAAGTAAGAAGCTAATCCTTAGAAAGGAGTGGGTTCAAGCACATAGAAGATCCAATGGCAGAAATAAAAGAGTCATGGGAATCTTTCTAAGCTCTCTCTCAATAAAAGAAATTAGAAGGGTTCAACATTGCCTAACTGTTCATGGTATTTGAAAGGCATTGAAGAACTATCATGAGGGCACCACCTTGGTGGAGTTTAGCCGACTTGAGATGTACTTGATAGAGTGGGAGTTATTCATGATGAAAGAGGAAGAAAACACCATGGACATGACAAATAGACTCCTAGCAATTGTCACCAACTTAAAGAAGTTTGAAAGGGTCCTCACTAATCATGAGGTAAATTCTAAAATTTTGAAATCTTTACCTCTTAAGAAATTTAGTGCTAGAGTGTGTAGTATCCAAGAGTCTAACCTGGAAATAGGGAAGGTGCCAATGGATGTCTTAATAGGCAAACTCTTGATTCATGAGTTGGCCTTACAGAAAAATGAAGAATGAAGAAAATGAGGGGTTAAGGAGAAAAATCTGAAAAATAAGAAGGAAGACCTTGGCACTCAAGTCCACATCTAAAGAAAAGGAAGTGGAAGTAACTTTAAGTGAAGAAGAGAGTGATAAGGAGGAGAAGAAACTTGTAATGCTCTCTAGAAGAACTAAGGAGTTTATTAAAAGAAGGAAAGAAAGAAAGAACTTCAAGAAAGCAATTTTTACTCGCAGAAAAAGGTCAAATGATGTCACATGCTATGAATGTGGCAAGCAAGGCCACATCAAATATGATTGCCCCAAGTTGAAGAAAAAGAAGAAAGAGGATAAAGAAAAAAGAAAGAGCTTCAAAGCCACTTAAGATGATAGCTCAAGTGAAGAAGATGAAGAGAGAGAAGTTGCAAACCTTTGCTTCATGGCTTAAGAGGATTCATCCAATGAGGTAAGCTTTTCACCTCACTCTTATTTAGATTTTAATGAACTAGATGATGTAGATGATGAGCTACTAGAAGCTCTCACCATGAAATGTGACAAATATAAGTCACAAATGAAAACTTATAAGAAAAAGTACACTAAATTAGAGGATGAATTCAAATCCCTAACTAGTCTTGCAAGTGAATTAAAGGCTTCAAATAAGGAACTCAAAAAATCTATGGAAAGCCTTTCCAAATCACCTTCATCTCTAGTTTCATCGAGAAAAGAAAATGACTCTTTAAAAGGAGAAGTCATTGAGCTTAGAAACTTTATTTCTAAGTTCCACAAAGGTAAGAAAGCTTTAGATACACTCATTGTATCACAAAGACCACCCTTGATTAGGCATGGTCTAGGCTTCAATAGAGCCTCTACTTCTTCTACTCCCTCACTCACAGCTTTCATCAAGGACTCAACACCTCAAACTTCAAGTATTGAGGTTATTGGAAAGAAAAGTGCCCAAGGCACTAAACCCCCATTGTCGAAGGGCAAGGAAAAGGTGCAACAATGCCCTAAGCCTATTGCTAAAAAGGCCAAGCATGCATACATGTACAATAAAAGGCATGCTCACTCAAACACACATAAAAAAGTTACACCAATGCCCATTCATACATGTTCATGGTCGCACACACATCATGCAAGTATAAGAAAACCCTCTACTAATACCAAGGTAATGCATAGGAGAAAGACACATAGGTCTAAACTCTAATGCCACTATTCCATGAAATATGGACATATGAATGTTTATTGCTACATTAGGACAGCTTACCTCAAGTTGGAGGATCTTTCAAAGCCCAACCCCCTAGGACCCAAGTATACTTGGATACCAAAGTAAAGATGATTTATTTGTGTTGTGTAGGGGTGTTTGGTAGCCACCAATGAAGCCAATGATTGGCATGTGGATAGTGGATGCTTAAAGCACATGATTGGCAATAAGAAGTTATTCATAGCCTTAATGGAAAAAGAAGGTGGCAATGTCACATTTGGTAACAATGCCAAAGGTCAGGTAATTTGTAAGAATGGTTGTTCTTTAATTAATGATGTTTTACTTGTTGATGGCTTGCAACATAATTTACTTAGTGTAAGTCAATTATGTGATAAAGATAATAAAGTCACCTTTTGACCCTAGAGAATGTCGAGTTACCACTTTAGTGGATAAAAAGGTAGTTTTCAAGGGTGAAAGGAAGGGCAATACATATCTAATTGACTTAGACAATTTGGCTAACCAATCTTTTAAGTATCTTGTGTCTCTTAGTAATGAAGCTTGGCTATGGCATAGAAGGCTTGGACATATTGGCATGGAGCTCTTGCAAAGCTTATCAAAAGGAAAGCTAGTGGAAGGTCTACCAAAGCTAAAGTTTTCTAGAGACAAGACTTGTGGTCCTTGCCAAATGGGGGAAGCAACATCAATCTTTCTTTAGAGTAAAAAATATTGTAAGTACATCTAGACCTCTTCAATTAATTCATATGGACTTGATAGGACCTATTAGGAGTGCTAGTTTAGGTGAAAAAAATTATGCACTAGTCCTAGTTGATGATTACTCTAGGTTTACTTGGGTATCCTTTCTAGCTCATAAGTATGACACTTTTGATGCTTTTAAAAGTTTTGAAAAAGAATTCAAAATGAAAAGGGTTACTTCATTTCTTCAATAAGAAGTGACCATGGAAAGGAATTTCAAAATGAGTCTTTTGAATCTTATTACTAATAAAATGGGATTTTTCATAACTTTTCAACTCCTAGAACACCACAACAAAAATGGTATTGTAAAGAGGAAAAATAGAACACTAGTAGAGATGGCTAGAACCATGCTCAATGAGTATTCTTTGCTAAATTACTTTTGGGCTGAAGCTATCAATACTTCATGTTATATTGCAAATTGAGTTTTGAAAAGACCCATTCTTAATAAAACTTCTTATGATCTATGGAATGGTAAAAGGCCTAACATATCATACCTAAGAGTATTTGGATGGAAGTGTTATATATTGAGTACCAAGGATAATCTTGGAAATTTTGACTCAAAAACTAATGAGGGCATATTCTTAGGCTATTTAACCACTAGCAAGGCCTATAGGATCTTTAATAAGATTTCAATGGTTGTTAAAGAGTTTATGCATGTTGTATTTGATGAATCTAGTAAGCTTGATTTTGGGAAAGGTTCTTTTGTTGATAATCTTATAGGTGACTTTGAAAAATTGGAATTGAAGCACACTATAAAAGAGGAAGATAAGGATAATGATGAGGACAAATCATCAAGAGTAGATAAAGAACCACAACATTAACAAGAAGAATTATCAAGTCAAGATCTACCCAAGGATTGGAGATTCTCCAAGCATCAATCTAAAGATTTAACCATTGGTGATACTTCAAAAGGTGTAATTACTAGATCTCAACTTAACATTTTAAATAATAATCTTGCCTTTATTTCTCAATTTGACCCAAAATCTATTGATGAGGTTCTTGATGATGAGAGTTGAGTGATTGCTATGCAAGAGGAACTCAACCAATTTGAGAGAAATAATATGTGAAAAATTGTTCATAGGCCTAAACAAGTTAGACGAGCAAGGGTTCATCACTAGGAATAAGGCTAGATTGGTTGCAAAAGGTTACAACTAAGAAGAAGGCATAGACTATGATGAAACCTATGCCCTCGTAGCAAGGCTAGAGGCCATTAGGATTCTTTTAGCTTATGCATGTCATATGAATTTTAAACTTTTCAAATGGATGTCAAGAGTGCTTTTCTAAATGGTGTCATTAAGGAGGAAGTGTATGCTGAACAACCTCCTGGTTTTGAATCTCATAGTTTTCCAAATTATATTTTTAAATTGAATAAAGCATTATATGGTTTGAAACAAGCTCCAAAAGCTTAGTATGAAAGGCTTAGTTCTTTTCTTTTGAAAAAGGTTGGTTGACACAACATTCTTTGTAAAAAGGCATAATCATGATACACTAATAATACAAACTTATGTTGATTATATCATTTTTGGTGTTACTAACGAATCTCTATATGAGAAGTTTACTAAGTATATGACTAGAGAATTCAAGATGAGCATGATAGGAGAGCTTAAGTGTTTCCTTGGTCTACAAATCAAGCAAACCAAAGAAGGGATCTTCATCAACCCAGCCAAATACACAAAGGACATTCTCAAGATATTTGGCATGGATGGATGCAAAGTAGCAAAAACACCAATGAGTGCTACCTGTAACATCCCTATCCACATTCATTAGAAATATCACATGAACATATTCATTACATAAATGATATGAAATCCCACATGAACATGTACATTGGATAAATAATCATTTAGACATGTGAGTTATAGAAGCATGACAATGACACTTGCATCATTGCATTTTGGACACTTGAACATATATGTAGTGTTTGTATAGTTGCATGACAATTTGTTTTATATTGTGTGTTTGTTATAACATCATAAATAATGGTGTTATAGAGCTTATTTTAAAGTATAAGGAACATCTAGGAATTAATAGATGGATGAAAGTGCTTAAGGAGTGAAGATGAGGGACTAAAAGAGGAAAGTAAACTTCCAGCCAATAGGAATGCAACACCATGATTTTGTCTTATTGCAATAGGCTTACAAGTGGAATTTTTGACCCATTAGGATCATAATGAAGGAGTTAGACATGAGTTATAGCAAAAGAGAGAGAGCTAATGAAAAAAGAAAGAAAGGAAGAAGAAGAAGAAGAAGAAGAAAAAGGAGAGGAAGAAGTGTGGGCTACCTAGGAAAGAATCCTAAGGTTTTCTAATTCTAGGACAATAGGTAAGTTAATTTATCTTTTTCTCAACTGAAATTAACCTCTCATGACATGTTAATCATGCATGGTTAGTGAGAATTATGCAATAATTGAGGTAGAGCTCTTGGATAGAAGTTGAAATCCAAGAGAATAATAGCTATTTGTGTTGGATTTTGCTGTTAGAGCAGGATTTTGTACCCATGATTTCATAACCCTAGAAGAGGAATTAGGAAAGTTCAAAATATAAAAGTTATAGCTTTATATCCCATATAAATTCATATGAAACAGTTTTGCTTGATTTGGTGTGTTGAGGAGTTATGGCTCCTTCATTAGGGCTGGTTCACAACCAATCGAGATGACCTCAGACTTTCTATTTTCTTATATTTTAATGGCCTTATGTTCTGATTTTGACAAAGTTTAAAACATGAAATTTGTAGGTTTATATCCCCACAAACACCTGTAAAGCAATTTTGATTTATTTGTTATGTAGAAAAAGAGATGGCTCATTGATTGGGACTGACCATGTACCTAAATAAAACCCCACCTTTCTTTTAATTTTGTTTTTTAAGAATTTAATGGTCATAGATTCTGAATTTGATAATGGTCCAAACTTAAAAGTTGTATATTTATGTCTGATATACACAACTGTAAAATATTTTTGCTAAATCTAGCATGGTTGTTGAGACATTGTCCCTTCATCAGGACTATTTGTCAACGTGTTTCAAACCTGTTCACCTTGAGATTGGTCCTTTGTTTTGGGGACCTTATAGACTGAATTAGACAATTAATAATACATGAAAATGCTAATTTATATGTTTTGTAATTGATGGTAGATTATTATTACAATTGGATTTTTACAATTTGAGATACACCCAGGAATGTAAGACCTACTCAGACTGAGATGACGTTGCAATAGGGAAAATTTAAAAATTCACCATATTTCTGTATGTTTGATATTGGCCTAAGATTTCAATATGTTGTCTCATTATGTGTCTAGTTTGTTTAAAAAAAAGAATCAAGTCATTTGGATAAGTATAGCTAGAGTTATTGCTATGAGAGTGTAGCAAGCTCATACTGCCATATAAGGAAAATATGCATAAACACTAGGTCCACTTGCATGAATCATGTCATAGTTGCATACCAAGAATTCATAATCATTTTGACATATGTATCAAATGTTAGGATATCAAAACTTTAAGGAAGCCCTATAGAAAGAACTAAACCTACCATAAATGTTGGTTACCTCAAAAGGTGAGTAAAAACCATAATTAGATTCAATGTGTGTGTATGTGTGATAATTTTATGATATGATTATGTTTTATTACATGTATATATGATTGAATTGTTACATGTTACATGGGAATATAAGTCAAGTGAGAATCAAATTGTCTTAATGATTACTTGGTATATCATTTGTGAATGAGCACTTGTATATGGAACTAAAAGGGCGTTGTGACCGGCTTGTCAAACATTTGCAAATCACGTGGAAGATGGACCAATAGGTCCCATTGGCACATGTTATTGATCAAATGAATCACAGCAAAATCACATGTCACTTGACTCACATGAATTTCCAGGAGCAATGTTTACCTTGCACGGTCACAACAAAAATTAATCTATTACACTTGCACTTGCATAGTCAAATGTTATACTTGTAATGTATCCTGATGATATCTGATTGTTAGCAGTGACATAAGAATTTGATTATTATTTTTATTCCTTGAGTCACGACTCACCAAATCGCAATTATATTTTTTAGATACTGAATAGGGATTGGACACTTTGGTGCTTAGAGTTTTGTGTTGAGACACACGGACCACAAGTCGTCGGCTGAATTCCAACTCTCTCTCTCCTTATGTCATGTACATACATTTAGATTGGAACTAGTTATGGTTACTAGTCTTGACATTAGATAACATATATGTACATTAAATACATGTTTGATTGTGTATGTATGATGAATAAAACCTTTATGCATATGTATGTTGGACATGAATGCTATGAATTTTGTAAATGGAAATGGTCGTTACACTACCATCAAATTGGACAAGGATGAATCGGATAATACGATTGATGATATCGAGGTATGATCGATTCTCTACTTTATCTTACCGCTTCTAGACCTGATATAATGTTTAGTGTATGCATGTGTGCTAGATTTCAATCTTGTCCCAAAGAATCACATTTGAATGCTGTCAAAAAAATTTTCAAATATTTACATGGCACATTGCATTTAGGGTTGTGGTATCCTAGAGATTCTTCATTTAGTCTCATAGGTTACTCGGATGAGGCAATGCTGGTAGTCTTTTAGATAAAAAGAGTACTTCTGGAACTTGCTAATTTATAGGAGAATGTTTAGTGCCTTGGTTTAGCAAGAAATAAGTTTTAGTTGGCTTATCAGCTGTCGAAGCTAAGTATGTAGTTGCGGGTTATTGTTGCACCCAAGTTCTTTGGATGAAACAACAATTAAATGATTATCGCAAAATTGTTGATCACATTTCCATCAAATGTGATAACACAAGTGCAATTAATCTTTCAAAAAATCTCATCCAACATTCTAGAAGCAACCATATTGACATTAGGCATCACTTTATTAGAAATCGTGTCTAAAATGGTGATATTGTGTTAGAGTTTATAGACACAAATCATCAACTTGAGGACATTTTCACTAAACCTCTCAATGAAGAAAGGATGAACTTCGTTAAGAGAGAATTAAGAATGCTTTATGGAAGCTCCTTAAAGTGAGAAATTTATATCATTTTACATATTGCATTATTCCATGATTAAATAATTGCATTGTGATGTGTATGATGTTTATTCTTTTAGATGTCTTAATTTCATGTGCAATTGTGCTTTTCAATACCAACTTACATGAGTTAAACATCAAAATATCAAAGTGGATCATAGTGTTAGATGTCAAGTCTTAAAATTTCATAATTATCCTTTTGCCTTGTAATTTGCAATGGTTGTTCCGTGATTCATTATCGTGAATTACAGGTACTCATTTCTTCTTATGACAACCATCAATTTGTGATTGTGAAATTCACTCTCTACCACGAATTTGTTCAAATTTCAAAATTTTTAACCGTTGAACGCACCGTTTCTTAAGGATTTATTGTCCATTACTCACATTTTTTAGAATTAGCAGTCGCGACTTTCAAATCGTGATTGCTAATTTGGGTAAATGCCACACATTTAAGTGATTTGATTGCCAACTGTTGCACTTCTTCATTTATTTCTTTTCTAATAGTCACACCCTTTCTTGGCCTATATAAACCCTCAAATAATAATTCATATCACCTTTGCCAAGTTATCTCTATCCATCATCTTCTTACTCTCAAATCTTCAACCCTCCTTTAATTCTCAAATGGCCCCGAAGAAAGCTTCAAGAGCAAAGAAGGGAAAGGCAGTAGCACAGCCTTCTGGACCCCCAGCTATACACCAAATGACAAGGATTACAAAAGAAGAGAAAGATCACTACAAGGCAAATGCCTCCAAAATCATCCTTCCAAACAAAATTCCTTCTACCTTTCTCCTTGAGTCCCTAAGAATCAAATATGAAATCCACACATTATTGTCTAATTTGGGGTGGAACGAATTCATATTCCGTGACGAGCCCGAATATGAGGAAATCGTGAGAGAGTTCATGTGTACCATGACTCTAAGTCAGAGATTCGAATCTCATGCCAGCCAATACGGGTTAGTATTTCGTGCTTCTAGAGATCCTTATTTCATCACCTTTGAAGAATTATCTAATCTTTTCAACCTTTTAAGTCAAAAATGGCATCCATTCATCATTTTCGCTCTTGATGTTATTTATTCTGAATTTTAATCTGAGATTTCCATCGAGACCAAACATGACCCTAAGACCTCTTTAGCCAAATACATATGAACCCTACCTTTTTGGTTGTTACATCGTATCATTACCTTCTCTATTAATGCAATAGGGGATGGTAACGAAAAAATGTCTCAAAAGGATCTTGCTTTCCTTTTCTGCCTTATCAAAAACAAGCCTATGCAAACTGGTCGATATCTTGTGGATCAATTGATTCACATGAGTACCAAACCTAAGAGTCAATTTCTTCTTCCTTCTCATGTTACTATCATCTACAGACATATTGGTGCTCTTAATGAGTAAAATGAAAAATTTCCTACTAAGAAGCTTTTTCCCTCTCAAAACTTTTTGGACCTCACCTATCTTATCCATGCAAAAGTCATTCATCTTGATTCTTACACCCATACTTTAGGTGCTTTTGGAGCAAAAAAGATGGAAACATCCCAAGCCTCCAAAAGGAAAAGGCTTGTTATTGAAGAAGGAGCATAACCAGTCTGACCTCCTCAACCAAAACCTAAGTCCAAAGTTTCACTTGCCACCATTTACTAAAAATTGGACTAGGTAATGAGGATGCTCAAAAGAAGATTTCTCCTCATTTCCCACCTACACAATGACCCAGTGGATTTACAAGAGAAAGTAGGTGCTCCCCCTGACATCTTCCAAATTTTGAAGATTGGGAGGACACCCCAGAGGAGAAGGATGATCAAGAAGTTGAGGAAGGTGATTAAGCTAAAGGAGAAGAAAACAATGAAGATTAAGATGATTCTGGAGATGATAATGGTTCTCCTATCTTATAGATTGTCTTTAGGAATTTTGTTTTTCTACCTTGTTTTTTAATTTCTTGGTGTAAACATTATTGATCCCATAGTTTATAAATAAATAAAGGTGTTTGAATTTGCAATTCTTTGTCACATATGCTATGTGATTGAACTTTGTTATATGTGATTGCAATTATTATGATTATGTGAGTTATTATTTGCTCCTTACTATCACTTTATCTTACCTTCATGCATTTCATCTACTCTTCAATATTTACCCTTTTTTTGATCTTACCAAAGAGGGAAAGTGGTTAAGTGAAGTCTATGGAGAGAAAATAAGTAAAGCAAAAACCATAAGTTAAGGGGGAGCAATTTTTTAGAGTACTTAGAATTTCTTTGATCATTAACTAGAATTTCTTTAAGTATTCATTGATCATTTCATCATTAACGATCCCAACTCCACAACTCATGAATTTGATTCTCCATGAGGTCAATCTAAGTTATCAAAATCAAAAAAGGGGAGATTGTTGGACTAAGTTAGTTAAACCAAAGTCATGAACCTCTTTTGATCTTGACAATAGAGATTGATCAGTTTGAATGTTTTCATTAAGTGTTGTTTTATAGTTTATAAGATAGTTTTTTCAATTAGAAGTTGGATGGAAATCAAAATCTCCAACCTTATAAAGGTCATCCAAATTCATGACCTATATCCCCTAAAATCGCGATCGCAAATAATCTATAAGGATGAAAGGAGCTAGAACAGAGGAATTCCCAAATGAATTTGCAGCTGCAACTTAGCCAAAGGAAATGAGCTTAAGTCACAGAGGAATTTGTGATGGCTATCGCATCCTGAGTTGCGACCATGAATTTCATAATGACAAAGAAGGGAACCAAAGCCACAGCCACAGCACGCCAAATGTCTAAGGCAACCGTTGAATATCAAAAATCGTGAGGGCGAATTGATGGTCATAACCGCAACTCAAAAAGTTGTAATTTCCTCATCAAACAGAGGAATTTGTAGTCTCAATCTTGCCTAAGGCAAAGACAACTCACGACCGCGACTTTTAAGTAGCAAGTAGAACACAACGACTATTTTTCTTGGACAACCAATGGATGAGTGACACGTCGACTAGCCATTAGACACAAAATGGGGTTCTCCGCTCTGATTTATAGCTCCTCAATGCAAAATGGAAATTCACGATCGCAAAATGATATTAGCGATCGCGACTTCTGCCTAACAAGCATTTAATGCAAAATCTGTCTAGCACAACTTAGAGATTTGGGGATAGTTTTAGAGTAACGTCTCTTTAATGGATGTGGGTTGTAAATACTCAATCAAACATATGTAAATGCAAGAAATTTGAATTAATTATAACCAAACTCTTGCTAATTTGCTACTCATTCTTTTACTCTTCTTAAAGTGTTGTTGATTGTTTGGTGTGGGCAATAAACACCATTGTAAGAAGGTTGAGAGCTAACCTAGATTCTAAAACTCTTGTAAGAGGTTAAAGTGTGAGCCTAAAAACAATTGTGAGAGGTTTTTGTGTGAGCCTAGAAAACACAAGTTATAAGGGTTTTGTGTGACCCATAAAACATAAGTTGTATAAGTTTGGAATGAGCTTGGAAACACGAAGTTAGTTGAGTGAAATACCTAATTATGTAGAATTGGAGAGTGGATATAGGGTTTGTTAACACCTGAACCACTATAAATCTTTGCGTTGATTCTTTTCATCTTCTTCTTCACTTTCTAAACACATAAATCTTCTTCTCTACAAAGTGTGACACTTATCCATGATACATGTGCATGTAGAGTAAATAAGCAAAATTGCATAGGTATACATTTGGGAGACAAAACTAGGTTGAAATTAAGATTATGTACTAAAGAAAACCAAGAATTTTAGATTTTGACAAAAAGAAACGTACATCACCTCAATTTGTTCTGAAAAGCCATGCTATCAAAGTAAAAATCAAAGAATAATATGACATTCAAATCTCTTAGAATATCAGCTACAATAGTATAAAATATCAACAAAACCTCAAAATGTATTATACTAAAAAGAAAAAAAAAATGCTAAGTGATCTAGGAGTATCAAGCAAGTTCAGTCGTCCTCGCTCGCTGAAGGCATCTCTGTGCCATCCCATGCTTCATCAATAGCCACGTACTCCCCATCAAAGCCTCATCAATCACCCAAGTCAATGCATCAATTTGGGCCTTAGCCTTTGCTATACGCTGATCCCTATCGCGAAGGTCATACATTAGACACTGGATCATCTCTTATAAGACATCTAAGGGTTAAGATGGTTAGGACACTAATCACATGCAAAAGCATAGAGTACAAACATGCATGTATGAATTCTTTTTCACTTGTTATATGTCTTTTCCTACTAACTTGCGTAGATCGCGTCTACTGTGTCATGACCTTCTTCAAGGTAGCATTCAAGTCGTTCATGGTCTCAACATAAACTTGGGCAATCTATAAATAGAAAAGAAGGGGAAAATACTATTATAACTCTAAATGTGGTAAGATATAATGGTAATAGAAGCAAAGGATCCTTACATGGGTGGTCTCAGTCTGCTCAAAGGTGCAAACAGACCGAGTAAGCTGCAATGACATCATCGACCTTGTTAGAGATATCACGCATGACTCCATCAGGCTGTCCATCATGGGATTAAGCTCACCTATCACTATAGGCTCTCGCTCTTTAGACATAGACTCACTAGCCCTTTTGTAACCCCATGACACCAGAGCAAGTGCAGTGGCCCTTTGTGCAACCTATGCAATAGTCACTCGAGCTCCATGTTAAAGAACAACTCTTTTGTCTTCCTCATGCTAAGGGATTGCCTTAATGACTACCTTTGATAGTAGGAACGCACTAACTAATGCCTCAATCATCCAAGTCCTATATGAGGTTCGATAAAAAATAAGACACTCTCCTAGTACGGACCTCATCTTTGCCTAAAGCTCCAAGCTATCCTTCATATCGATAGTCCAGAACATATCTGAAGGTGAACGTTAAAGGATGGGCCATGCATCCAAGCCCTCCTACGAATGAAGGATTCACTCTTCTAAATGCCACTCATGAAAAGAGGGTCTAATCAGGAGTCGTTGCCTATAAGAGAGGCCCTCTACCTCCACTTTTTGCTATCATGCTTTTGCAAGTCCCCTCCAGTTATGACAACTTAAATAAGAGCATACAATCACTATAAGTATAAAGCTAGGAAGAACAAGTGTACAGCTATATTTAACACATGTTTCCCTTTGTAGTGTGGTAGTACTTGATCAATAGTGAGGGTGTTCAAATGAGCATACCTGTCGACAATGAAAGTCTCTGAATGGGGTTCACCTTATGAAGTGAGGATAGCTACCCTCCATATCAACTATAGGATTATTCCCCACTAGCAACCCAAGTTTGTCAATGAAAGCAGTATCAATTTGAGATAATAGAAATAGATAAAGATACAAGGTAGAGTTAAGAAAAACTCACAATGAGTATTCGTTTGGCACCGCACATGTACCCCCTTGCCCTTGGAACACAAATCTAATACCCCCTTGCCCTTGGAACATAAATCTAAGTAATAGTATAAGTATGCTAGCGCTCCAAACCCCTAGTCGAACCAGTGAAGGGCCCTAGGTCCTCCAACACTAGCACTAGGTAGATCTCAACCATGTCGGAGTCACTGGACCCCCAACAAGGCATAAAGCAAAAAGCAATGAGCATGTTGAGCTACTACCTCTTCTAGGTTAGCATCAGTGACCCATGGAGCACCAATAAGAATGTTACATCTCATGAAAGTCTAACTCCCCTTAACCTAGGGGACATAACTAAGTAGCCTGAGAATATAAACCCTATGAAGCATTAGGTCATGCACACTAGAGTCGGTGGGGAAAGGGATGTCGATAAAGCAAATCATTGTCAGATATCTGAAGTCCCCTAGCATGATCGTCAGCTCTTTAATTAATGGCAAATTAAAGGTGTGAGTACTGTCCATCTATTACTCAGCTAACGCCCAAGTCATCACAGAATAGGCATGAACTTAGTCCCCTCTAACGGGGCTACTACCTAGGGGAACATGTCCCTGCCAGACCTATTGCCTTGCTTCCCTTCTGGAAGGAGACACAACCCTAAGAGGAAGAAAAGAAAAGAAACAATAAACACTCAAAAGTAAGAGAGAGAGACAGAGAGAGAGAGAGAGAGAGAGAGGAAGGCAAAGTAGTAAATCTGAATGTTCGAATAAAAGATTTGACAAAATAAAGTAATTAAGTTAAGTCATAAAGGGATTACTCAAAAATTTTCCAAAATTAACTTTCTTTAAAATTTTGTAAAAAGCCTAAAATACAGCTCAATAATATAGAAACATGGACAACACAAGATTGACAAAAGAATTATCGAAAAAAATTAAATAATTTATCTATTTATCTATTTTAGGTAAGCATCATAACCCTTAGTTGATTATTTTGCAAACTAATTTCACCAAGTTTTCATGCAAATCACCAACAAAAACAAAAGACACAAATAAAGGCAATCAATCAAGCTGACAAATAAGAAATAAAAAAACTCATCAAAAGAAATAAAAGCTAAGTTTCCTAAAACTATTCTTGAGTATTTTAAAGTTAACCTAATATTTTCATGCAGAAGAAATTCCAGGGCGGTTCCTAAGATCTACAATGTCAAAAAATAAAAGTGTAAAAAGGAAAAAAAAAAAAAAGGGACACCATTCTAAAGGCTTCCTGCTAAATGATGGTATAGATTGTAGACCATCGGTGTGTCACCCAGTAGTGGAAAACCTATGAGAATCAACTTTGTCATCACACCTGCTAAAGGGTTTATCTTTATGAACCCCACTAGGAATGCAGCTGCTCAAGAGCATCATATGTGGTGATGTCCTCATCAAAAAACTCTTTTGAGACATCAAACATCTCGTCATCACTAAAATTGATCATGGTGTCATCTTGAGTACAAGAAAACCTAGGAAATGAAGTTCAAGAGCTTTTAGGAGTGAGAAATAAACAAGAGAACAAGAGAAATAATTGGGTCATTATTAAAAGGGTTTATATAGTAAGGTTGGTCTATATAGCCAAGGATGGTCTATATAGACGACCCTATGTGTTATGAAAGAACGTCCTGTCAAGTGATATGTATAGAACACCCTCGATCAATATAGACCACTAGAAGTTGTCCGCTTAAATTAGGCCCTTTAAGCCCAATTTTTACAAGTTAGCTCTTCAAGCCCAAATTTTCCAAGTTAACTCTTCAAGCCTAATTTTGCAAGTTAATCCTTTAAGCCCAATTTTTCCAATATAACCCTTCAGGTCTAATTTTTCCAAGTTAACCCCTCAAGCCTAATTTTCAAAATCAACCTTCTTAAGTCTAATTTCTAAGTAACTTCTTAAACCTAATTTTCAAAAATGGCCTCTACTAAGGCATGAGAGGTCGATGCAACCATCCAGCTTACCAAGTAAATCAACTAAGATATCCATGCTGCTATCAAAACCTCAAAAGATTGTATTGGTTTTCTAATATGCCAATCAAATTACTGAAATCCCCTCAACCTACAAGCTTGACTTTAATGAAACCTTAAGTAAATGTCTAAGAAGAGACTCACCACTATAGAAATATTTGAACCTATAAGAGCAATTTTTATAATATATGGGCTTAAGTCCACTGCTCTAAGACTGGAATGAACCTTCAAGACAGCTAAAAAGGTTCTAAGAATACCAAATTATCTTTGACATGCCAAAAGGGCAGAAATGACCTAAGATCAATCTCAAGAGGGCATCCTTGAGCTAAAACCACTAGCCAAAAGGGCTAAAGCACTCATGAAAGATTTAAAAACATTAATAACTACAAGAAGACAGTCATAAACATAAGAGATACAAAAACTCATGATACTTGCTAGAAGGCTATCAGAACTTC
This sequence comes from Omphalea diandra, assembly GCA_949677035.1. Classification (NCBI taxonomy): domain Eukaryota; kingdom Viridiplantae; phylum Streptophyta; class Magnoliopsida; order Malpighiales; family Euphorbiaceae; genus Omphalea; species Omphalea diandra. The sequence continues at coordinate 40,727 of CATIWR010079731.1, forward strand.
TTCAACACCTATTAGAGAGATGTTGAGAGATACAACAACAACTGGTACTTACTAAAAAGATGTTAAAACTCTTTCAATACTTATTTGAAAGCTACTAAGAGATATAATAACACTTGGTACCTACTAAAAAGTCGTCAGAATTTTCTCAATACCTGCTAAAGAGTGGTTAAGAGATATAACAACACTAGATGTCTACTATAAAGCTACCAAAACTTCTTTAATACCTACTAGAAAGTTGTTGAAAGATATAACAACACTTGGTAGCTACTAGAAAGTTGTCAGAATGAACTTAATACCTTCTCAATGAGCTGCAAAAAAATTAAATCCTTTTGCATCCTTGCTAATACTTATATTCCTTACATTGCTTTGATGATACTTGTTCAAACAAGTGATTTCTCATATCTTATTTTCTAAGCCCCATAAAGTGAGGGACAAACTGTAAGCATTAGATTATAGACCTAAAGATGTAAAGCACGATGATGAAAATCATTGAACATATACCCAAAATACAAGGGAAATTTGCCAAAGGAAGAGGAATGAGGCCTTAGGACACCTTACAAAGCCTAAAACCAAGCCTTATTAACAAACCTAAGTCCAAACTAAGCCTAAGCCTAAGTAAGTTTAAACTACCAGCCTAGATTAATAGGCTATAGAACCCATTTAGCATGGTTGTAAAGCCCAATAACCAAGGTTATACAACCTACTATTAGGTTGTATAGCCCTCCCTTAAACCTTAGTAAGGCAACCTTCTGGAATTGTTCCCCCCTTTAAATCCTTGGTTTGTACAGCCCTATATGATGGATGTACAACCCAGCCTTAGTTGTACATCTTACGTGCAAACTCTAATTCTAAGAGATCAATCTTCTCCTCTATGATTGGATACAAACATCTTACAATAAGACCTATTTTTATCTTTGGTGCACTTGTCCATCATATATAAATACCTCCCCATTTGAAGGAGAGGGGGAGGTTGAGATAACCCTAGTGTTACTCTGCTAAAATTTCTCCACAAATACCCCTTAACAAAAAAAAAATCAAAATCCTAGGTTATCCCATCCATTCTAAATGTGGAACAAGGCCTAATCTTTATGCTCATATGCATTCCTTAAGCATTTTGGAGGATATAAATAATCCAGTGAGCCTCTGAGGGCAAGGAACATACAAAGGCATTCAGAGACTCCCTCTATTTCCCTCTCTTATTCTCTTTCTTTTTCTATTTCTCTATTTTGAAAACCCAAAAATTAAGGGTTATACAGCCTTGATGTAGGCTCATAGCCTACATTGTACAACTCTCATAATAGCTTCTACAACTCAGGTTCTCAAGGATAGTTTTATAACATCTCTCTTTCTTCATCCGAAATCTTTTATTTCAAAGTTATTTTTCATGAGATCTTTTGGCATTGTTGGTAAAATAGGATCAAACTTAATGGACTAAGACCCCCTCTTCATTTCAAAAATGGAATTTTGAATAAGTTTTAAGTGATTTTCATATCCTACTTTATACTTTACTTTATGCTTATGTTCTAAATTGGAAGATGCTTCAAGCTTTTGTTTTAATCTAGTTTGGCAGTGACCAAGTAAGGGGTTTCTCACTCCTAGGACCTTAAGAGCCATATGGGATTAGTTTACCTTTTACTTATGTTGTTTGGCATATGTTTTGGCTTATAGTCTCAATCCTTATTAATGGGCATTTTAACCCTTGTAATGGTTAGTAGTGCATATAGATGTCATGCTCTTTATGACCTACAAAGGAAGAGGATTCATTAAACCTAAGACACCTTTTGTAATGATCTTACCTTAGGCCACTCAAATCCTCCAAGTGCTTTGCATCACATGTTCATGATTCTTTACCTTGCTTGATGTATGTGTCTGTGTTTTTATGTTAATCAATTCTCATGTGAGGCTGAGATGAACATCCCCTATCCACATTTATTGCCATTATGATTCTTTACCTTGCATGATGCATGTGTTTGTGTTTTGATGTTAATCAATTTTCATGTGAGGCTGGGGTGTAACATCCCCATCCATATTTATTGCCATTATCACATGAACATATTCATTGCATAAATGATTTAAAATCCCACATGAACATATGCATTGGATAAATGATCATTTAGACATATGAATTGTAGAAGCACAACAATGACACTTGCACCATTGCAATTGGGACACTTAAACATATATGTAATGTTTGTATAGTTGCATGGAAAATTGTTTTATGTTGTGTGCATGTTGTAGCATCATAAATAATGGTGTTATAGAGCTTATTTTAAAGTATACGGAGCATGTAGGAATTAAGAGATGGATGGAGGTGCTTAAAGAGTGAAGAAGAGGGATTAAAAGAGGAAAGTGAAATTTCAACCAATAGGAATGCAACACCATAATTTTGTATTGTTATAATAGGTTTACAAGTGGAATTTTTGAAGATCAGAATACAGAGCTTAGATGTGAGGTACAACAGAAGAAAGAGACAACTAAGGAAGAAATAAAGGAAATAAGAAGAAGAAGAAGAAGAAGAAGAAGAAGAAGAAGAAGAAGAAGAGGGAGAATAGTGAGTTGCCTAAGGAGGAAGCCTAAGGTTTTCTAGTTCTAGGACAATAGGTAAGTTAATTTATCTTCTTCTCAAATGAAATTAACCCCTCATGACATGTTAATCATGCATGGTTAGTGAGAATTATGGAGTATTTAAGGTAGAACTCTTGGATGGAAGTTGAAATTCAAAAGAACAAGAGATGATTGTGTTGATTTTGTTGTTAGACCAGAATTTTGTACCCATAATTTCATAACACTAGAAGAGGAATTAGTGAAAGTGAAAAATATGAAAGTTGTAGCTTTAAGCGTCATATAAATACACATGAAATAGTTTTGCTTGATTTCTTGTGTTGGAAGAGTTATGTCTTCTTCATTAGGGCTGGTTCACAATCAACTGAAATCACCTCAATCTTTTTGTTTTCTTATATTTTGATAGCTTTATGTTATGATTTTGACAAAGTTTTAAACATGAAACTTGTAGATTTATATCCCCTCTAAACACCTATAAACTAGTTTAGATTGATTTGCTATGTGGAAAGAGATATAGCTCATTGATTGTGACTGACCCTATACCCGGATGAAACCTCACCTATCTTTTAATTCTATTTTACAAGAATTTGATAGCCATAGATTAGAAATTTGTTGATTTGTTAAACTTGAAATTTGTATATTTATGTATTATCTACATGACTATAAAAATATTGTTGCCAAATTTTGTATGGTTGTTGAGAAATTGCCCCTTCATTGTGACTAATTATCACCATGTTGAAAATCTGCTCACCCTGAGATTTGTAATTTGTTTTGATGATTTTATAAACTGAATAAGGCTATGAGTAAAACATTAAAAATGTCTGTTTATATGTTTCATAACATCTGGTAAATCATTTTTCCAATTTTATTTGTACAATTTGAGATAGACCCAAGAATGTAAGACCTACTCAGACTGAGATGACATTGAAGCAAAACGAAATTCAAAAATTCACCGCATTTTCTATGTGTCTTATATTCACCTGAAATTTGAATATGATGTATCACCTAAAATTTGAATATGATTTATCATTATGTGTCTAGTTTATTTGAAAAAAATAATCAAGTAATTTGGATAAGTATATATAGAATTATTATTGTGAGAGTGTAGCAAGCTCAAGCTGCTATATAAGAAAAAACATGCATAAACACTAGGTCCACTTGCATGGATTATGCCATAGTTGCATACCGAGCATTTATAATCATTTTGGCATACTTATAACTATGTATGTATCAAATGTTAGGATCTCAACACTTTAAGGAAGCCATAGAGAGAGAACCAAACCTTCCGTAAAGGTTGGTTACATCAAAAGGTGAGTAAAAATAATAATAAGATTCAAATGTATTTGTGTGATAATTTTATGATGTCATTATGTCCTATTAAATGTATATGTGATTGAATTGTTACCTTTTACATATGAATACAAGTCAAGCAAGAATTATATGGTTTTAATGATTACTTAGTATACCATTGTTAAGAACACTTGCATATGGAACTAAAAGGATGTTGTGACCAGCTTGTCAAACACTTACAAATCACGTGGAAGATGGACTAATATGTCCCATTGACATATGTTATTGATCAAATGGTTCACTTGTTATATGTTGGCCAATAAAATCAAATGTCACTTGAATCACATAAATTCTCAGGAGCAATGTTTGCATTGCAAGGTCACGATAAAAATAAATCTATTGCACTTGCATTTGTATAGTCAATTGTTATACTTGTAATGTATCATGATGATATTCTTATGTTGGTCATGACTATTGTTTGTATTCATTGAGTCACGACTCACCAAATCACAAAAATTTTTTTCAGATATTAAAGCATAAGATTAGACATTTCGGTGCTTAAGGTTTTGCATTGAGACACATGGTCTACAATCGTCGATTGAATTCCAACTCTCTCTGTCCTTATGTCATGTGCATACATCTAGATAGGAACTAGTTTATAGTCACTAGCCTTGAACATTAGTTAACATATATGTACATTAGATACATGTTTGATTATGTATGTATAATGAATAAAACCTTTATAAATATGTATTTTAAACATGAATGCTATGAGTTTTGTAAATGAAAATGGTCGTTACATAGGGTGTGTTCAGTATGGACTTAGAAACTAGTCTCAATACCTTTGGATGAGAGATATGGTAATGTGAATTATACTTATTTATTTTGCTTTTTTATTCATTTTACTTACCTTATGTTCTTTTATTTACTAACTTGTGCATTTTTGTGATGTAGGTGTTTTGTTTGATCTAGACCATAGATTTAGTCTTCATAATCATCCTATGAGATTATGGATGATCATTTAATGTGAATGTATGGATATGCATGTTAATCCTTATGCCATGTCACATGCCCCCATTCGTTTTGAGATGATTATGCATAATGTGGATTTATGGATATGCATGTCACTCCCTTTGTCATGATGCATGATCCTCATTCCCTTCGAGTTGTTAACTTGGTTTATTTGATTTGATTGCACTAAAGGCATGCTTATGGATGTTAAATTGGACTAATTAATAATTTGGCTAAGATGTTAAAAGTGAACCAAAGATGCGTGAAGGTCGAATTCCAATGTCCAGGCAGTTTAGGGGTACCTAACCTCTTCCGCACATCGTATCCAATTTTCAAACCTAATCTCTGATGGGGTGAAGATGAGATGGGCATTCTAATTGGCTTAGTTTAGGCTTAGATTTTACCTCTCTTAGATTCTTGTCTCGACCCAAGTCAAGTGGCAACTTTATAATTCCTAAGGGTGACACTAATATATTGTCCCATTTTTTGTCTAATGATGACTACCTCTTTGAACATAAGGGATTTGAACTCATGCAAGGCCTAAAAGGATCTCTCGTCAATTCAAACATGAGCTACTTCTTAGGGTCATTACCAATGTAAATACTCCTTATACTCTCGACTCCCCATTAATGGATAAAAGGATGGAGTCATAAGTAAGATTCCACTCATTTGAGTGTAACCCAAAAAAATTATTGGTGCTCACATTTAGCAAGCTTAGGCATTCAAAAATTGGTAAGAAGCTTATCAGGCTTTCGGGCAAGCAACTCCTCTATGTTAGTCCCCTTTTTCAATCCCTTCATACCAAGTGTCTTTTAGATCTTTTCCAATTGTTTAGCAAAGTCATCAAATTGAGTCCTCTCCTTCTCATTTTCCATGGGTTTGTTAGGAGTTGCAGTAGTACTTCCTACTTTCTTAGCTAGTTTACTTTCATGATACTCTTTCATTCTAAATAAATCATCATCAATCATGATAGGCTACGATGCATCTACAGACATTTTCCCTTTATTAATCTTACTTGTAGATGCATCAGCCATTTAACAATCTCATATGTGTTTGTTTACCTTTCTAGTAATTCTTTCCTCCTTAGTGCAGCTTACTTTTGTCCTTACCCTTTTTTACTTTAGGTGGTATAATCAGTTCTATGATCAACTTTAACCTTTAAATTAGGTTAGGCATCTTACTCTTACTATCTAATCGATTGCCCCTTCTATTCCACAAGGATTTGGATAGAGCTATAATGGTTGCAAAATGGTGGTTATTAGCATGATGCATGGACAAGATAAAATAATGCATGCATGCATGAAAAGCACACATTATTATGATAAATCCTTTCAACCTTATTTCTTCTACACACGAGATCTAAAGGTTTTTTCCTATATTGACCCTATTCTTCTACCATTGTAGGATAAAGAATATATAGTGGTCACCTTATACTAAGAAGGGTTGAAATCTCTAAAGAACAGGCGTACATTTAATCTAGAAGAAAGAATCAACTACAAAAGAGAACTTTTTGCTCAAGAAAGGATATACATATAAGGAATGGGTCCCTTTAACAAAAGATGTAAGGGATGTACATAAATATTTATGGATGTACATAAATATTTATGTCTCTTTATATGGTGGGGTAGGGGAATATACAAACTTTAGAAAGAGGAATCTACATTAAAGGGGAGGGGCGTAAGATTATATTTACATAAGGAATACTTAACCATGATCTTTAAGGACTTCAACCCCTTTTTTGGGGAAAAATGCAAATAAAAGGGGTATCTTATTCTAAGGTGTTATTAGCTCGCACATATGCCTAAAGGTTAAGACGATTGTTTTGATGGCTCCTATAAGCTTGGAGGACGGTTATTGCAACCCCCATTTGATATACCTTAAGGTACTTGGCTAACAAGTGATGAACCCTTCTCACCAACCTTTAAGCCTGAATGGAGCTTCAGTCTCAAGTCTGGAGAATTCGTCGATTTGTTTAAGGGTAGACTTAGTGCATGTGGTAAAGTGTGGAGGCTACATGAATGCAATGGATTAATCAATAGCAAAATTAACATGGTAAAAAGTGAACTAGAGATTGAATGCGAAGTCAATTTTGAGTCCTTAGTAAGGTCACCACTATGAGCTTCTTGATTTCGAGGATGCACTCAAATGAGTAGAATTTTGCTTACAATTCTATCCTTTTATCAATCAATAAGGGGATTGAGAGGATGAGAGGTTAGGCACTCCCAAACCATCTGAATATTGGGATTTGGCCTTCAAGCATCTTTAGTTCACATTTACCATTTTAGCTTTATTATTAATTAATTTGGTTAATGCTCTTAAGCATGTTTCTAGCACATCTAATGAAGCATGTCATCATCAAAGCATCATACACACAATAAAGGGGATAGGGGGTGTAATACCAAATGGGGAGTTCATATATTTTAACCGATCACAACCATGCATAATCATGCATAAGAAACCTTGTGATGTCCCTTTCTACCTCCTACACAAGGGAAACACGTGTTAGTAATCATCATAGAAATAAGGCAACCAAAGGAAACTAACTAAGGAAGAGATCTCACCAACACCTCCAACTCAAGGGAACCTAAACAAAGTCTAAGTCCAAGATTAATAATATCCCAACATCATATGAGTCACATAAGGGTAATAATGATGACAAATATAACATGAACGTACAAATCATGGCATATAGAACATTACATATGAAATACAAGTGCATCTTAAAGGATATTAATGACCTAAGGCAAAGTTTGAATGAGTGGTATCCTAAGGTCATTGAACCTTCCTTTACATTGCTCCTAAAAAACATCTATAAACACCACTAATCATTTTGAAAATTAAGATGTTAAACACACAAAATAACAAGACGACCAAAGATGCATAAGATATTAACATGAGATATAAAAATTTTGGTGGTCCTCAAAGAGTTTTTTTCTCCTCAATCATTATCATATAAACACCAAAACAAACAGAGAAGGAGTGTGCAAGCTAGGAACTTTGCCACCCCTCCTTTTAGTCAAATGAGATGGAATGAAAACTTAAACTACATACCATAAAGAAATTATGAGCTCATAAGGTCTTAAAAGATTATATTCAATCACTACTAAAACCTTTAAAATAGAATGCCCAAGGTATAATGAAAAAATTATTCTTAAAGGAAAATAAATTACAAACATAAAACTTAATAGAATAAAACTAAAAATTTGATCCTAGCTTAATGTTTAAATGAACATAGGTCATAGACCATGAAGTCTACCTTATGTTTTGCCATTTTAGCTCCCAAAAAACCATGAAAAAGGAAAGAACCCAAATGGAGAAGAACATTTTTACAAAACTCATATCAATTAAAGTGCATTTTTGATGGTTTGTACAATCTACTTAGAAGTTTGTACAGACCATAAAAGGTATATATAGCTCATCTAGATTAGGTTTTTAAAAGAAGAGAAGAAAAAAGAAAGGGGAAGAAGAAGAAAGGGAGGGTGAAGAGGACCCTTGGATGCTTTTAAATGTAATTCTTGCCTTCAAAGGTACTTGGTTATGAGATTATTCTCTAAAATGCAAAGAAATACCTAATGATGAGTGGCAAACACCTTTATTCTATCTTAAATACTTTGGTGGAAGGGTTAAGGTTTGACTTATGTGTCTAAGGTATTTAAATAGCAATTTTGGTATAGTGTACTTAAGGTTTTATGAGCATTCTCTCTCTTTAATAGTAAGGTATTTATATAGGGAAAAGGGTGCACCAAAGTTGGAATGGCTTTGGTTGCACCTCATTCAGGACCCACAATGGACAAGGGCCATAAATGTTCTAGAATTAGTGTTTCTAAAGTGCTCTATATAGCTAAGAGTTTGGCTATACAACCTAAGGTTTTATAGAGGATGAGATTTTAGAATTTTCTACTAGCTAGAGTTTATTGCTTAGTTGTACAACTAAACAGATGGCTATGCAGCCAAGTATGATAGTTGTACATCCATTAAAACCATGCTGGTAGGTTTGGGCTTTTGGTCCTAGTAGGCTTGGGTTTGGTTTGAGGCTTGATCCAAGGATTTCTCAAGGCCTTTACTCTTATTTCTTTTATAACTCTCCTCACATCTTAGGGAATAACTCTAATAGTTTCATGATTAGGCATACATCTTAAGGCCCAAAAACTTATGCTCACACATATGTTCCATTATCAAATAAGATCGTTTATCTACTAGCCATAAGTTGTCCTACATTCAGCAAGTTATGTGACAAATCAGGAACAAAGAATGCATTATAGAGTAGTTTTACTTTACATAGCTAGTCTCTATTAAAATCATGCATTTCCCTTCAACTTGAATCTACTTATTATCTCCAAGTTTGACTGGTAACTTGTGTGACTTATCAAACTTTTTAAACAAATGTTGATTGCTTGTCATATGATTTGAGCATCTACTATCTAGAAACCAAACATCAATCAAGACTTGAACATGAAAATGTGTCATGAATAACTTACTTTCTTTAATCTCTTCTTCCACATAGCGTGCTTGATATCTATAATTTGCCTTTATATGTGCAAACTTCTTATAATTGCAGTATTAAATATCATTCTTTTTCTCTTTTTGCTTGTTGAAGGTTTGCCTTTTTGAGCCATTAGATCAACCTCTTACTCTACCTCTACCTCTGCCCGAAAGCCTCCTTTTCCACATTCTTTACCTGTGGACCCATACTTTTCATTTGCCTCTCTTTTCACTTGAAATGCCTTTTTTTTCTTTCTTATCAAGTGATCTACTATCTATCTTTGTCTTATGATCTTACAGAGAACCTAATAACTCATTCAATAAGAAAGCAGACAAGTCTTTGGACTCCTTAATTGCAATAATAACATGATCAAATTTAGAGTTAAATTTCTCAAAATTTAACAAACTACAATAACATCTATAATCATATCCCCATAAGATCTCTTTTAAGAAATAATTGTACTCACTCTTGATAAGAAACTCTGCATTATTTTAGCATTCTTCATCGCTAATTTTTCAAACTTATGCCATAGAGTCTGAAGCTTTATCATTATTACCTTCAAAAAGACTTGAAATTCTTTTTGTAATGTTTTCCATGCTTCTTTTAAAGAGTTAGTTGTTGCAATTCTTGAGAAAATTATGTTATGGATAACTTGTTGAATGAAGAACAATGCCTTTGAATCTTTCTTTGTATTCTCCTTCAGAGGACTTTCATAAGTGTCTTTAGCATCATAGCCACTTTCTACAAAGTCCCTTAAATCTTGAGACATGAATAAGGTCTTCATCTTGATGCTATAAAATTTATAATACTCTCCTTTATAAATGGGAATAAGAGGATAGGAAACACTCATTGATACTTCCATTTATTAGAATTTTGCTCCTCTCATCTTGTGTTTAACACTCAATCCTTCAACTCATATGTTTAACACTCAACCTATTTTGATACCATAGTGGAGAAAAAGATAAAAGACAAAATTGGCAAAAAGCTTTTATTAATGAATAATGAAGATGCATACAAAATAAGTCAAAGTAGAACTCTTTTATAGGCATAAATAAACACAAATATCCCTAACTTACTAAACTAAACTTTAGGAACAATGCTAAAATTATTGAACAACCCAACAACTTATTAGAAAAACTAGGACTACAACATTAACAAGTAAATGTGCTAATTTCAATTATTCTTCAACATAGTGGCTAACTATCCATAATGATACATGTGGATAACAAAACATATGTATATTGTAGCCACATGAAATTAGAAAGAGTGGCCATATCACAACTAATTAAAATGGAAGGAAAAAGGGCAGCAAAAGGTGCAAAGGGTATAAACATAAAATTAAAAGTCATGTTGAAGTGTATAGTAAGTTTGAAGAAAGAGACAATAAAAGGACCAAATGTAGTAAATTTGTTAAGCAATTAGGAAGATAGAGAAGAAATAGAAGGCAAATTAAAAGATGCACAAACCTATGAGAGTTAAAAATAAAAAATAAAAATCACATTATGGGTATAATCTTATGTACCATTGTAAGGAAATATCATGAACAAGAAAGAGAATTTGAAAGCAAAGAAGAAAAAATTAAAAGTAATATAAAAAAAAAAGTAGCAATAATCTAGAAGAACATAGTGGAATTTGACACAATGATCGAGATTAAGAAGAAAAATTTGCAAGAAATCATAAATAATATGTGAAAAATTGATAGGCTTAATTTTAATTTAGGTGTTTGCATGTAAAAGAAAAGAACTATTTGGGTAGAGATTTAGTAAAATGGCACTTGAAAATTGGCTGGTTTTATGTGTAATTATAGTAACGGATATGGAATATTTGTAACAAGAAAATTTAGTGTAGGTATAATGGTAAAAGTAAAGATAAAGTTGAGGAAGAATAATAGTAAATATTAATATGAGTAGAAAATAAAAGTAGAAAATAAAGAGAGTCCAAGAATGTATATTGAGTTCTTAAAATAATTATTGATTAAGCTTGAGTATGTATTGTAGAAAGTGGTATGGAAATGTTATTCGAAGATGTCAGATTTGTTAGAAAATAGCCTTTTCTCCTATGTTGGTCATGAAAGTTATGGAATAATGTGAAGAAATGGCTTTTATTCATTGAATTATGATAAACAATGAAAATGGATGGAGAAATATCGCATGAAATTAATAATGTTGATTATGTAATTACATTGACTTAAGAATGATTATCATCTACAAAGGAAAACAAATTTTGTAAGAGAGAGGGGGAGGGGGTGAATCAGTTCAAGATGAATTGCAATTAGTCCAATATTGGTTCTAATGACTATAATGAATCTTATGAAAATTTGTGACTATATTATGAAAAATGATTATGTAAATATAACTTATTTATATATAATTTAGTGGCAATTAAAGTATGCAAATATGTGCAACAAATACTTTTAAATTATAATTTATAAAAGATCATAACTAAAGTAATGAAAAAAATCAAAAATAAAATAAAGGTGTATAACTTTTTTGTTTTGCTACTTGAATCATATAAGGAAGCTTATACAAATGAGGTAGAAGAAATGAATATTGTATTATGAAAATCACAGTATATAGCAAAGAGGACAAATTATGAAATAGCTTAAGAAACTTATGTTTTAAAGAGGACAAATTATGAAATAACTTAGTTTAATTTATGAATAATATAATGCATGTTGTTTGATAATTTTCTAAAGATAGTGAAATAACAACCAACTTTTGACATGAAAAATTAACACAGTTGTCTACTATGCAGAATAAAATTTTGATAAAGAATGGAAATGGATGGTAACTTATTGATTGAAATTAATAATATTGGAAATTTTATTGAGCAAGAAGAATGGTTCCCATTGAAGAAGGAAGAACAACTAAAAATAATGGTGATGAATTAAGTAAATTTGAAGTAGAAATAGTATAAGAGGAACTAAAAGTGCTTGAGTAGGTATGTTATTTGGATGTGTAGATTCAACATATAATTTCTATAAGGGTTATGCTAAGTCACACAAGTTTGCTATTATAAAGGATTTGAAAGGTAGAAAAGATGATGGTACTCATAGATATCAATAGTTTACATGGCATCAATCATGAAAATGAAGCCACTAGGGGAAGAATCCTTTAAAGCCACAACCATAAAAAAAAACATGATGCCCCACGAGGATTTGCATATATTTGTAACAAGATAGACAATGCAGAGTCAGTACTGTTGTTTTGTAGCACAATCATGAAATGATGCCTTCAAAATCTTGATTCTTGAAGCATTATAAAGAAATACAACTAAATGATAAAAGGATATTATAAGTAATTGATTTAACATGTATACAAGTGAACAAAAGTATGCATGTAATAGTTTTTGAGGAAGGAGCTTATGAAAATATGAATTATTGAATAAAAGATTGTCAAAACTACATTAATAAAGTATGAAAGCTCGTATTAGGTAAAGGGGATGCATAGCGGTACATGGTTTCTTTATGATAATGCAACAAAACGATACTAACTTTATTAATCGATTGATCTAAATGATGATGGTAAGTTGAAAAACATATTTTGGGTAGATGGTGAGTGTAGAGCTACATATAAAGAATTTAGAGATGTTGTCATATTTGATAGTACATATTTATTGAACATGTACCATATCCTAATTGCTTCATTTGTAAGGGTGAATTACGATGAGCAATAAATTCTATTATGAAGCACCATTATTGGCATTAAAAAAATTTCAACTTACATATGGGTGTCTAAAACATGGTTGTGATGCATGAATAATGTTCCTCCTCTAGGTTTTATAACTTACTAATGCAAAAATTGAAGATGTTATGCCCATTGCCAATCACAAATAGTGCTTATGGCATATCCTAATTAAGTTCCTAGACAAGTTGAAGAACCATCACAAGGATAATAAAGTGTATGATGCATTTATAAGCAAAGTTTATGATATATTAGAAGTTATTGAATTTGAGGAAGCATGGAGTGAAATGATTGACAAATATCATTTGAAATACAATGCTTAGTTGATGACATTATATGATGATCGACATCAGTAGGTACCAGTATTTGTCAAAGGAAAAATTTTAGGTAGTGCTGGCCTAGGGCACCAAGAAGGAGGGTTGAATTAGTGTTCAATTAAAAAATAAAATGAGGGATAAGGTGGTTAAGATGTTGAGTAGAAGAAGAGAGAAATTGACATAAGTATTTATAGTGGTTCGGGTGTTAACTAACCTTACATCCACTCCCCAATTCTCTACAATTGGGTATTTCACTCAACTCAAATGGTGCTTTCAAGCTCACACCAAACTTTTACAACTTGTGTTTTCTAGGCTCACACAAAAACCTCTTACAAGTGTTTTCAAGGCTTACACTAAAACCTCTTACAAGTGTTTTCAAGGCTCCCACTAAAACCTCTTACAAGTGTTTTCAAGGCTCACACTAAAATCTCTTACAATGGTGTTTATTGTTCATACCAAACAATCACTTAAAGCATAAAGAAGAATTGAAAGAATGAATAGCAAATTTGTAAGAGTTTGGTTACAAACTAATGAATTCTCTTGCGTTTACATATATTTGGTGGAGTATTTATAGCTCATATCCACCAAGAGATGTTAGACTAAAACTATCAACAAATCTCAAAGAAGTGATAGGCAAATTCAGCATTAAATGCTTGTTAGCCTGAAGTCACAGTCGATACTACCTACTCGCGATCGCGAATTTTCAATTTTAGCTGATAATCTCATTTGTGTCTAACGGCTAGTCCACGTGTCAGCTTTTTGTTGGACATCTAGGATAATGTAGCTATTGTGTTCTAAACACTCTCAAAAGTCGTGGTTGCGAGATATCAATGCCTTGGGCTTGACTGGGACCGTGAATTCCTCTACTTGAAGAGCAAACTTCAACTGCTTGAGTTACGGTCGCGAACAAACTTTTTCCCTCGTGATTTTTGATTTTCAATGAATACCTGGGACACTTGGCAAGCTGTGTTGATGGCTTTGGTTCACTCTTTTGTCACTATGAAATTCACGATCGCAACTAAGGCATGACACATACCGTGAATTCTTCTGTGATTAAGGCTTTACCAACTTTGGGTGTGTTGTGGCAACCAAGTTGTCCGCGAATTCCATTAGCCTAGCTTCATCCTTCCTTATGACTGATTCGCGGTTGCGATTTACAACACACTCACCGCAAATTAAAGTGAACTTTACAAGGTTGGAGATTTGGACTCCATCCAACTTCCAATGATAAAATCTAACTTATAATCTGCAAAACAACACTTAATGAAAGATTATAATTGATCAATCTCTATTATCAAGATCAAAAGAGGTTCATGACTTAGGTTAAATTAACCTAGTCCAACATGCAAGTATGTCCTTTACAAATATGTAAATTCAAGAAGTACGCTTAAGTAATTTGTTGATCAATATGAGTTAGCAATGTATGATAAAGTTGAGAACAAAATAGAGGCTAACTTTAAATCAATAGATTCTCTCTATCCATGTGCAACACACTTTGGCTTTGAAAAAAAATTTCAAGAAGTGAATACAAATAGTTTATTTATTGTAGTCCAAAAGGCATTAACAAATATACTTTATTATGACGCAACGTATGTTGTAAAATAGGTTAGTTGTATGAATACTTAGTATCTAAAGTTATTTTTTATGGACATAATAAAAAAAAATTCCAATTTGAGGCTTGTTACATAGCTAACAATGGGGACATAAGTTGTAATTATAGATTGTTTGAGTTTAAAGGAATTCTATACAGGCATATTTTAAAGTCTTAGTTTTACATGATATCAAAAAGGTTCCAAATAAACATGTTATAAGGTATTGGAGGATAGAAATTCTTAAAGTGCATATTTAAATAAGCATTTCAAATGTAGGGGTTTTGAATGATGAGATGGTAAAGATTAGAGAATTGGAAAAAATTCTTTTACAAGGATATCAATGTTGTAATTAAGGCAGTGAATAATTTGAGTTATTGCTTCATTATTGAAGGAATGGATAACTAAGAATTACAATGATGTTTTATGTAGTATAAGGAGCATAATAGAAAAGAGTAATGGAACATAAGGGAATGTTAGCCATGAGAGCAATCAAGCAATTGATACACCTTCTATGGGGGAAGGTAAATAGTTGAAAGATCCTAAGGTGGCACCTTCAATAAGAAAGCCTAAGGAAAAATGATTGAATGGAACAAGAAAGATTATGTGCAATAAAAAGTGTAAAAGATGTAAGAAATCCAAAGATTTTTATGTGACAAGTTTTCCATTTGTTGAAGTAGGTAATGATAATAGATAAGGAAAATTTTATATGAGTGAAAAGTTTGTATAGTTTGCTTCTTATTCAAAGTTTGACATGTTGCTAGTAAGACTACATTGACATAGTTATTTAGAAACTAGTTTCCAATTTTGATCATTTGGTATGTATGGAACTGTGTAGGCAGGTATTATTTCCAAAAACATAACAAGACAGTGTGAAAAGCCAATGACATTATGAATTTGTTTAATTTATGAAAAGAAGTATCTTTGTATTTAGTTTGTTCTAATTGTGTATGTGTGTGTGTGTGTATTCAATTACATTTAGTAATGGTATTGTTAAAGTTATAATCACACTTTCTTTATGTTTTCAAATAGGATTAAAGACAATAAGTGTTGCTATAAATGTGGACCACATAGAAGCATCATGATAGGAGGCAATGCACTAAAAAAAAAATACAAAAATAGCTACCAAAAATTAGCTACTAAACATGTTAGTAGCTATTTAACGACTAAATAGCTACTAAATTAAAAAAAATGACTAAATAACCATTACATATTTGCAAAATATCTGATGTCAAGTGTTAGCTGCTAATTGTAGTAGCTATTTAGTCGCTATAGGTTTTGTAGTAGCTAAAAATGAGATTAAAAATAACCTTTAAACTAGCTACTAACATAGTCGCTGAGTTTAGCTGCTACATCATGTAATAACTTAGCAGCGAATATTTTGAATATTAATAATTAGCTACTGAATGATTTGTAGTTGTTAAATAGCGACTAGTTTTGAGTTAGTTACTAGCAACTATGTGATATAGTAGCTAAATGTATCTAAAAATTTGATGCAACTCATTAGCTACTAAATAGTTGACAGTCGCCAATTAGACATTACATTTTGCTTAGTAGCTAAATTTAGCTACTACACTAGGGGTGAGCAAACGGGTGATTTGGTCGGTTCGGTTCGGTTTTTTACCAAATTTTAATAAATCAAATTTTTTATATTTATAACCGAACCGAATCAAATTTTTTTAAAAAAATGAATTAACCAAACCAATTAAACCGAAATTTATGTGTCTATAAACTGAACCAAACCGAATTAACCGAATTAGTGCCCATTAAAGCTTCTCCTTTTATGGACATAACGATCACAATGTCTACAACATCTAAGACCAATATGGGTATGTCTAATTCTGCTTAGCTTCCCCTGCTTTTATCCTTTTCTTTGCCTTAATTAATTATATTTGGTTCTTAATAGACAAATTTATAACTGAATAATGCTTGTCTGGTATTGGAATTAGATAATTTATGAAATTTTTTATTGTATAAATGTTGGGTTATTGGATGATTGGCACTCCTTCATTTTGGTCTTTTCTCATAAAAATTCCAATGAACACCTTCTCCTCCCTTTTGTTGCTTTAGTGATGGCATACTAATGGAATGAGCATTACATGAGAGTATGGATGTCGAATGCAGAATAGTCAATGAATCATACTTTAAAGGCACTGCATTCGTTCAGCTTCTTGAGCGAATATGGCTGAAACCCCATGAAGATATTACTTGTGAGCAGGTATAGTTATATGTAGCCAGATGCAGGTTAGAGCTTGTATATGTGTTGTTTTAGTTATCAATCAACTTATAGGGTGTTCTTCGACTAGCTTGTTGTTGTATGAGAGTAACTAACCTTAGTTAATAGGACAATCATCTCAACTGTATTTCTAAAATTTAATTTGTCAATAATATGCATGTTTTTTTGAGTAGTGGTGTTGAATGCAGGTTAAAGGTCCAAAATGTGTTGTTTGAGTTGTCAATAAATTTTTAGGCTATGATTTTCTTGACTAATCTGCTACTGCATCTAGCCCAAATAATATTAACTAGTGGGATAACTGTCTCTACTGCATTTTTGAAGCATTGTTAGTCAATGATGGAAGTGTCTATTTTGGTCTGAAGTTGTGTGGTTCTTCTTTTGGTTAGGTTGCATCAGTTAATCCATCATTGAAGAGTTTTTTATGGCGATAATTATTTGAAAAAGACACACTGACATTGTTATCATTTTTTTAATTGCATACTAGCAGGCCTGTCTCTTTTATGAACCATCTTGTAGTTGTAAAACAGAACCAGCATGCTACTGCCTATGATTTTTCTAAGCACTTGAAGGGTATACGAGAATGTGCATCTGCTTTGGAAAATTCATATAGAAGGTGCTCTAGTGGAGATAACAAAACTGGAAGTGAGTGCTCTATTCCACCATATCAGTATGATTTTCAAATGTGTGTTGAAATATAAGGTAAGTTTTCACCTGTGAACCTATGCTTTTATATCTAGATCTTGCTTGGCTTTCAAGTTCGAGACTACGTTTTTTAGATTTGGCCCTGTAATGGTCCTAACGCATGACAATTACATCATGTGAATGCATAAACACATTCATGTCCAGTTCAAAGATTTGAGTACACATTGCATAGAATTTTAGTAGTTAAATAACTTATCGCCAATATAATGCAATATCTTTTTTTTTTTTTTGGATGATCTACCAAAGTAATAACAAATAATACACATACCCACACACACCAATTAAATGATGGTTGGAATATTTCTTTGCATGTGTTTGGATTTTTGTTCTGATACAAGACCATAAAATCTTAGTCAATATGATTGACACCAAATATAGAAATGAGATTATTATCAATAATCTATATATTTATTGGTGCCATTAACTCTATTTTTTTCAAAATAGAATGATGTGTTAGGTATACATAACTGTTCTATGTAGAAGGGGGGAAAAAAAGGAAACTAGAAGTGCTTTCCCTTGAATTTCAAGCTTTGTATTACATGTTTTAATAAGCTTTGTATTACACGTGTTAATGAAATATGAAGTTTTTCATTTGAGATGTATTTGATGATCTACAGAACATGTCATTAAGACTACTAATTCAATGTACAATTCATTTGAAGCAAAAGCAACAAGGGATAGCAACAAGGCATCTTCAATTATTTGTGAGAGAAGCATTAAGCTTAAAGAATGTAGCACCAAAAAATTCAGATAGTAAATTTTTTGATAGATGAGACGTTTTTAGATTTTCAATTTTATTAATGTAACGTTTTAAAACATGAAATTTTAGTGTATTTTTTCTTTCTTCTAATAATAAGAAATAATAATAGTATTTCATTTTAATTTTTTCCAATATTTATATTAAAATATTAATAAGTTAATATTTAATTAGATCAAATTAAATATTTAATAAAAACCATTAGTCTTACTGGCAACCAAAATAGTAGTTAAAGAATAAATAATTTAAATTAAATTAAATTCAGTATTTTTAAAACATATTAGCAACTAACAAAATTAGTAGTTATTTTGTCTCTATTTAGCTTAGCGACTACAAGATTTAGTAGTTAAATAGTCTCTATTTAGCAACTACAAACACATTAGTAACTAAAATAGAGACCTTAAATACTACGAGATGTAGTAGCTAAATAGTTTATTTAGAGACTACAAGCATGTTAGTAGTGAAAGCACAGACCTTAGCGACTACAACATGTAATAGTTAAATAGTCGTTATTTAGCGACTACAACTATGTTATTCGCTAAAATCAAACGTTACCAACTAAACGATATACTAGGTAAAAAGTCATTGTTTGCAGTTTCCATAATCGCTTTTGTTACTAATTAACTACTACTTTAGTGACTAAAATTTGGTAATCGTTCTTTAACAACTACCTTAGTAACTAACTTTATGTATTTTGTAAATAGTTACTACTTAGTCGTTAAATTCAGCTAAACTACTAGAAAAATAGTGACTAACATGTTAGTCACAAAAGTCTTAACTACTACAAAAATTGGGTTTAGCTACTACTTTTTTGTAGTAGCTAAATCTGATTTTTTTTTTTTTTTTAAGTGATGGGATTATCATTTTTAGCCATATGGATTTGATGATACAACTATATGGGAGCAATATATCCAAGCAAATGCATAGGTTGTGATTAGTATCAAAAAATATTTTTGGCGATTAAGTGATATGATTGGTATATATTTTTATAAGCAATATGGTGGGTATATAATATTCAAGTATTTTTAAGCTCTCATATATTTTTAGTGCAATTGTGTATAGCCATGAGTCCCCAGCTATGGTTGGAAGCATTCCATATATCATATATGCAAATGTTTTTACGATGGTTTCTTGATGACATAAATTATATTTTGCCCTGAGTAAAATAAAATTATGAGTAATGACTTATTTAGCATTTTAACGAAGATATATGGAGCAAATGTGCAATGTCTTCTCGATAACTTATATCAGAAATTTAAAAAATTATAGCAACAACACTACAAATCCTCTAAAGAAAGTGCATGAATGATGCATTAATCACACCTTGTCATGGTACCACTTTATAGTAGCATTCAAATGCTTAAATGATGTGAAGGGGAAAGCCTTATAATGACATAACTACAAATATCTATAGGATTGCTTAAATGGAAGTCATTGTTACAAATGAATCAGTTTTGTTGAAAATATAAAGTTCTATATGAACCAACTTTGTCGTTATACGCATTAATTTTACTTAGTATTGTAAATAAGTTACAGTTTTACACCCTTGAAATAATGTAGACAATCTTACTCAATTCATATATAATTATGAATCCATCATATATATATA
>CATIWR010079741.1:0-13974 GCA_949677035.1 Omphalea diandra
AATAACTGAACAACCATAACTTTCGAGGAATATACTAACAAACTAAAAATACATAGTATTCAACCAGTGAAGGAAAGTTACATCCTTAACTTCGACAAACGAAATGCGGTTATGTAGTATATACTTTTTCACATATTTCAGAATAATAGGGACAAACCTAATAAATACTATTTTGAGCATACTACGAAGAGTCTAGAACCAAGAAAGGTATAAATAATCATCTTCTCTACAACCAAAGTACGCTTTTGCCAAGGTTTTTTATTACTCACTCTCATTCTCAAACTCTCTATACTCTAAGCTCTCAAACTCTCATATTAACTTAAGCATCGAAGTGGCTGTGGAGGACGCAATCCTCTTAGCTTATGTTTGCTCACTCATTTGGCAAGTCATTTATCCTTTTTGGCAATCAAAGGATCATCATATATGAAGACGTATCAACTAAAATATATACTACATCAATATAATTTATTTATAGACAGAGAAAAGATAATATGATAAGTGACTTAGAGAATAAATGACCTACTAAAGATAATGAAAGTAAAGACTCTATATGAAATGTATGAAAGGTGTTTATAGTGATAAAAGAAGAAAAGAGTATAATATAGTATAACAAAGGCTGAAACTAGTTTGGTTAAATAACCAATAGAAAAAGACGTGCGTATAGACACATGATTGATAGTAATAAGTTCACTAAGAAAGATTAAAATACAACATTTTTTAATGAGCACAACTCTGAATTCACCAATTAAAAATTCCTTAAATTTTCCAAATAAATGAAATTAGACCAAAATTTTGTCATTGATTTCAAAAGCATCTAAAATCTCTATAGCACCTCTTGAATCAAAAGACAAGTTAATTTTGAGAATGATGCTCCTTTAGTATTGAAGGATTCTTGCCTCTTGAATCTAGCTTCTTTCTCTGTGTTTGGTTTCAAGTTGGTATTTTATGCTTGTTGACTTACACATGTATGCCTACATATTTGCAAGCACTAATCTATGCAAACATAGATAGATGTGAGCAGGAAACCGAAGATGATAGGTGACATAGAAAATGTAATGAAAATAGGATATAGTTGATGCCATAGGACAAAAATAAAGCAATGCATATAATTATTTTATTAATTTCTAAAGCCTTTGCAATCATCGTTAGAGGAAAACATTCATCATGAGATCTAGAACTTGATAGTAATAAATTAAAAATGTGGCTAATTTACTGCCAATACTAGTTGTTACTATTCTGGTTTATCAGATTCACAAACAATTTGGCATGCACACAATCTTTTCTCAGCTCCTGAAGTATGGCATCGGCAATTCTTTGGCATACTTCTTGCTCCATATCTCCCTAAAAAATCAACCAAGCATTGATATCTGCCCCTTCCTCCACAGGATCCTCCTATGAATGTATCTTTCTTAGGGCACCACGCCAAGTCTCCTACAATTTCAATATAATATATGATATATATAAATGTTGATTACTTTCACAAATAAAAGCTAGGCACATCTAGGCAAAGTTTGATGATGAAGTGCATCATGTGAGAAGTGAGAATCTCGAATTCAATTATCCTCATCCAACATATGAGAGCTATTGAAGGGGAGGACTACTCATGTTGTGTAGCTTATAATATTATTTTAGCTCATCGAGCCTCTAATAAATGACTTTAAAAAAAAAAACCTTTTTGAAAAGAACAAGAAAATGAGATATTTTACCTTGAGCTTGAGTAAGGATGGAGAGACATAATAACATGGCACAGGACATCAAGAGAAAGGTAAATGGCTTCGCCATCTTTTATTTCCCTTCTATAATGTTACAAAACGCTGTGAAAATGGTATTCAGTGGAAATCAAATTTATAGGCGTACAAATAACAAAATTGGATTTTTTTTTTCTGTTAATTTTCTTGATATAGAAATGTCAAGTTGTTACCGTATTTAAAAAAAAATTAAAATCTCATATATCTTCTCAACCCTTATAAACCCTTTAATTACGTTTTATCATAAGCCATAAATATTGTAACAAGATTTCTATATTTATCTTCTTGGGTCAGTGTGCATTTGTGGATTTATATATTACAGTAAACTGGGTACTTAATAGTAACTGATTAATTAATTGAAATCTCCTTAACAGCCTTATGCCTTTAATTAAATCTGTCACATATATAGTACCTATTATTAGGGTAAATCGGGTACTTAATAGTAACTAATTCAATAATTGAAACCTCCTTAACAAATAATTGTATTGGGTTGAACTATTCAAATTATTGTAGTAGTGAGTTGAATTATTCAAATTATTATATTGGGTTTAATCATTATTTTTCAATACTAATACTTTGAATTGTAGATGTTGAATGACTATTAAATTAAATGAGTGATCCTATTTGATCAAAAAAAAAAAAAAACTCAACCAAAAAAAAAGATTATAATGTTGTTCACCTTATATTATACTCATACATTTAATTTCTTGAATATTCTAATTAAATGTTTTTTAGTGTATAATTAATTTATCACAAATTGTGGAGAGACTAGTTCAAAGAAGAGAAATAACATTTATCTAAATTTATTTTCATATAATATAGAAATATATTATAATAAAATGAATTATAAGAAGGAAAAACAGTCGATATGACTATGAACTATTGATTGAAATTAACTCCATCTTTTCATTGGATAAATAAAAAGGACGCCATCTTAGCAATTGATGCAGGAACAAATTTAGAAACACTCAAACCGTTTGAGGAAATTATGCAGAAACGAATATAGAAATGATACAGAATTCCCACGTGGAAAATCAACTAACCTCCTTCTCAAGTGCAAAATTTAATTACTCCAATGGTCACGGAAAGTGAATAAGTGAACAACAATTTAAATTCCTTTTTTTTTTCCTGGTTCACATAAGCTAGAGTAATATTCTCTTCTATTAATATTATTTATTCTCCTCATAATGCTTTTTCAATATTCTATTTGTATGTGTTCATATGATTCTTAGCATATTTACATTTTACCAATGCTTTCCTAAACACCAAACCTTTTCTCTTCTATTAATATTATTCATTCTTATCATCAATAGCGTAACCAGAGATTTCAGTTATCTCGGGCTGAAATATAAATATATTCTCATAATGATAATTCAAAAAAGACTAATTATGCATATAAGTAAAATTTCTTTTACAATTCTAATAATGCAAGACTAAAATTACAATATATGCAATGAATGTAATTAAGAGACTGAAGTAATTATATTTATGGGTTTTACGTTTATGAAATTTCAATAGTCTTTCATAAAATTATAGCTTCTTAATTTCATTTGTTACAAATATATAGTCTCTAATTAAGTAATAAAACTAATTAATTTTTTTCCTAAATTACCCTGGCTGCAATCCACCCTACCCCCAATATAGTTCCACCTCTGCTTATCATAATGTCTTTTCGATATTCTACTTGCATGTGTTCTTGTAATTCTTAGCATGTTCACATTTTACCAATTATTTTCTAAATGCCAAACAAATAAAAAAAATTCACAATATAAAAAGAATTTTATTATATATATATATATATATATATATATATATATATATATATATATATATATATAATGATAAAAAATTTGATAAGATGTTGATTAAATTCTATATTTGATGATATTAAATTTATATCCATTTTATTCATTTTCAGTAATCGTTTACTGAATTTAATACTGTTAAATATGGTCTTATTTGATATTATTATTATTAGGATCATGTTGATTACTCTAAATTCAATACACAATGATAGAACATGAATGAAATGAATATAGAATAAAGTTATAGTATATGTAATGTGTGTAATTAAGAGACTGAAGAAATTGTATTTATGGGTTTTATATTTATGAAAGTTCAATGGTCTTTCATAAAATTACAGCTTCTTAATTTCATTTTTCAAAAATTTATGAGAGTCTCTAATTAAGTAATAAAACTAATTAATTTTTTCCTAAATTACCTCGGACTACAACCCACCCTACCCCAATATAGTTCTAACTCTGCTTATCATAATTTCTTTTCAATATTCTACTTGCATGTGTTTGTATAATTCTTAGCATGTTTACATTTTACCAATTCTTTCCTAAATAGCAAACAAATAAAAGAAATTCACAATATAAAAAGAATTTTATTAATTTTTTTATCAATATATATATAATGATAAAAAAATTTGATAAGATGATTAAATTCTATATTTGATGATATTAAATTTACATCTATTTTATTCATTTTCAGTAATCGTTTACTGAATTTAATACTGTTAAATACGGCCTTATATTGAAATTATTATTATTATTATTGGATCATGTTAATTACTCTAAATTCAATACACAATTATAGAAAATGAATGAAATGAATATAAAATTTGATATCATCAAAATAGAGAATTTGATTAATATGTGATCAAATTTTATAAAAAAAAAATTAAATATAGTACATGATTACGAAAAAAAATAAATCAAACAAATATAGAATATGATATTTTTTAATATAAAATTTGATCAATATCTAATTAAATTTTATTTAAAATTAAAAAACAATAACAACATGCAAAAAATATGTTAGGCGCCACATAGATTTCATGAATGGCACTTGTTGAGAATGCAACGATTGACTTTGTTATTCTAGAATATCAAAGTCTAGAATGCTCTACCAACTTGGAGCCATTTGTGCATAAATCTTTATAAGAAAAAATAAAGACTAAAAGGTGAAAGACAATTCACAACTATTGCTAAGTTGTTAATCTAAAATTATCCTTCGTCAATCTTTTAGCATATAAATATAGGTGTAATTGGACCATTTATTGAGTGTTAAACGAAGTATCAACAAGTGAATGAATAAGTTATGAATAAAAATTAATGAGTGAGAATATCCAAAATTAAAAAAAAAAAAAATTGAGATGCGAGTGTTGTGAAGAATAAGTGAGTGTGTGGAAAAATTATAGAATTAGTCTCTTAAATTTTCATAAAATGTTAGTTAGCTCTCTACCTCGTAAAAGTTATTTTTTCAAGTTCAATTTCGTTGTATTTTCTCATCATTCATTTTTTAAGTGCCCATCTCGATAATCTGGTATTAGAGCAAGGTCCACTTAGATATCGAAGTGTTGCAATGCTGCCAAAAATTTATTGAAAAAGCGTTTTAACTGATCCTCTAAAGAATTGGCAATTTGTGATCGACATAACGAGTCTACAGTGGAGGCTCCATCCAAGACAGTCCTAAATTGTGAAAGTGTGTTTACAAATCAAGCACGTGACAATCGATTATATCACATTGTCATATCAAATTAGTGATCCATGTAGCTTAGAGAAGTTCAATGAGTATAATTATCAAGATTGAATGACGTACATAAAATCATATATTAGAGGACAAAATTTATAGGACGTCATTGATTGAAGAGATACCTCACCACCGCAGAAGTTGAATGGAAAATTAGAAAGTGAAAAATAAAAGCCAACAAAACCTTGTACATGATTCAAACTACAATAGATAAAAATTTAATCTCACAAGTTGAAGATGCAAGAGACGTCGAAACAATTGTGAGATGCACTTTGCTGTCCTATTTTTAAAAAATAGTGCTGCCCACCTACAGTTTCTAGAAAGAGAGCTTCTGAATATGTCGAGAGGTATACAATTAATCTCTGAATACTTTCAGAAAATTAGAAATTTATATCCTAAGATAGAGTAGTTAGATTCTACCACTAAGATTGGTGAGGATAGAATAAGGAGAATAATTTGTAATGGCTTGAGAACCGAATATATCGAGTTTATCACAGCAATATCAGGTTGGCCGGTACAATCTTATCTAAATGAGTTAGAATTTATTAGCCAACCAAGAAGCTATTTTAAAACAAATGACAAAATATCACTGAAAAAAATAATGAGGAGACACTACTCAACAATAAAAAGGAAATCAAGAAAATAGGCAAAATAATGAGGATAAAGGAAGAAAGGATGAGAAAAATAGGTAGCATGGCAGCGATGAAGCAATAAAAAAAATGACAAGCAAGGACGATAAAGCATTAAGCGCTTTAACTGTGGAAAGAAGGGCCATTTCATTGAAGATTATTGGCATAAGAAGAAAAATGGTAAAATAAAAAATGGCAAAATCAAGAAGACACCAAGACACAAAGGACAGTGAAAAAGGATGGAATGTCGTGTCATCATTCGCTATAATGAATCATGATAATGCATTTGAAGAGGCAGATAATAAGAATGCCATAGTCAAGATAGAAAAGGAGGCATTTGCAGTAATAAGTTCACATAAAATCAACCATGAAAGAGATTGGATTGTGGACTCAGGCTACTCAAATCATATGATTGGTGATAAAGAGAAGCTACAAAAATATATTTGAATATAAAGGAAGAAGAGTTATGATTACAACCAATAACTCAAGCTGCTTATTCCTCATATCAGCAATTCAGTAATTGTGCCACGATTTAGCTTAAATCAAGTAAAGTTATAAAATGTCTTCCACGTACTAGGAACGAAAAAAAACTTATTATCGGTATCTCAACTAATGAGTTTAGGTGACTATGCATTGTTCAGTCTTAACAACACGAAAGCATATCAAAAATTGAAGTTTTTAAGAACAACCGTCACGAAAAGCAAGCAATTATAAACCCATCTGTCACATCGACAAAAGAGGCATATATAGAGAAGACATGAAAGAATGGGACCGATAATTTGTGGCATGCAAGACTAAGACATTTTAGCTACCACAAGCTGAAGATGATGATGCAACATTTGATGCTCAAAGGCCTGCCACATATAGAGATTCACGGAGACACAATTTGTCCAAGATGCTAGTATGTTAAGGCACATCAGTTACCTTATAAGGAGTCCAAGTATAAGGCAAAAGCACCTTTGGGGTTGTTTCACTCAGACATGTTTAAGAGAGTTAAGCAACCATCAATTAGTGGGCATCATTATATGATGATATTGATTGATGATGGCTCTAGGCATGTACGGCTTTATGGAGGAAAAGTCTAAGACTTGAGAAATTTAAGAAGTTTAGAAAGAAGATTGAAAGTCAACTAGATAGAAAGATCCAAATGTCTGCACACTAATAATAGAAGAGAGTATATCGCAGATGAGCTTAGTGTTTATTTGAATTATATGACAATTGACATGCTCAGGGACACCATAGCAGAATGGCATCATAGAAAGAAAGAATTGACATCTTGTGGAGACATATTGAAGCCTATTACACGCAAATGTTTCTAGTTGCTTCTATATGAAGACTACGAAGAATGTCACAAACAGGCTACCGTAAGTACGACTTGGGTTGTTTCACCCTTCTAAAATTATGGAACATCAAGCCAATATTTAGTCACTTCAAAGTGTTCGGGTGTGTATGCTATGTGTTTGTCCCTGACTGCTAGTGCATAAATTTTACAAGGCATGATGACGCATTTTTATAAGATATGATCCTGTGAAGAAAGGCTGAAACTATTATGATCCTATAATGGGTCAATGCTACATTTCATGTGATATTATACGCAATGAGGCATCATCTTGATGGTCATCATAGGAGGTAGTGCTACTGGATTCACAAGAATTAGAGATGAAGCTATAAGATAGGTTAAAGAAACACGATCATGAAGAAAGTTTATCTCCATGACCAGCAGCTAAAGTGCAACATAAAGAAGAATACGAAGAAGAAGAAACTTAGAATGATATCACCCAATCTAGTTCTTGTAGAGCTAAAGAAAAACCAAACCTGAGAACTAGTGCCGAAACCTTAAGAAGGTTAAGACTCGACTAGCTGAATTAATAAAAAGATATAAGGCACAACTAGTAGCTCGTTGATTCTCGCAACAATAAGGATTGGACTATGATTGCACATTTAATCTTGTAGCAAATATAACTATAATACGTGTCTTTCTAAACTTAGCAGCCAATAAATCCTGAAAGTCATGGTAGATGGACATGAAGAAGACCTTTTTAAATAAAGAGTTAGATAGGGACATATACATGGAGCAGCCATAAGTTTTCGAAGACCAAAATCATCAAGAATATGTTGTAAGTTCAGAAAAGCTCTCTATGATATAAAGCAGGCTGCTCGAGCATGGTATGGAAAGATAGCAAAGTTCTTAGTGCATAATGGTTGTACACTAACAACAACATAACTCAAGTTTGTTTGTGAAGAAATAAGAAGGCATACTAGCAATCATGCTAGTATACGTTGATGATACCATAATCATAAGAGATGACAAAATAGAAATTAGTCAGATTAAAAGGACCTTGGAAGTGTGATTTAATATGAAGGAGCTGGAAGAGTCAAGGCATTTTCTAGACTAGAAGTCGAGCAAACAAAAGAAAGGTTGTGCATATGTCAACACAAATGCACGAAAGATCTTTTGTAGAAGTTTGTAATGCTCGAGTATTAGTAAATATCGACACTGATGGATGTCAGTATGCAATTATGTGTAGAAGAAGGCAAGGAGTTAAAGGATCTAATCATATATCAATAATTGATAAGTAGTCTTATCCATCGATCTAATTATTCCTTAATCAGATATTGCATTCGCAATTAGAATAGCCAACAAATTTATGTACAAGCCTCCAAAGCCTCACCTAGATACAGTTTGACGAATATTGCATTATATCAAAGGCACAATTGACTTTAGCATACTGTATAAAAAAGGTAAAGAATTTAATATCAATGGTAATTATGATGCCAACTTCGTTAGAGGTCATTTATCGAACAACTGCAAGTACATGTTTAAGCTTAGATTAGGAGTAATTTCCCAGTGCAACAAAAGACCATCAACATTGTCGCTCTGCTGAGGCATATTATAAAGCCGTAATAATGATAGGTCAAGAAAGTACATGGCTATTATAGTTGTTTAGTTATTTACATCAACCGGTTGATTATTCGGTACTTCTCCATGGTGATAGCTATTCAATTTGAGAATCTAGTATTTCATGCAAGTATAAAATATGTAGAGATTCACCATCACAACGTAAAAGAGAAGATACTTCAAGGAGAAATCAAGATGCAAGCTATCAAGCCTAAAGATCAAATTACAAATATCGTTACAAAGAGATTAAGTCCAACAAAATTTATGGAGTTTCTCGGGATGATATTTCAATTAAACAAAGTGAATGTTAAGGGGAGTGTTGAAAATACAACAATGACTTTGTTATTCTAGAACACTAAAATCTAAAATCCTGTACCAACTTGAAGCTAATTGTGCATGAATATTCATAAGAAGAAAGAACTAAAAGGTGATGGACAATTAACAACTAATGTCAAATTGTTGATCTAGAATTATATTTCATCAATTTTCTTAACATATATAGTGTATTTAGGTCATTTGTTGAGTGTACCAAAATAATGAAGTATTCAACGAGTGAGTGAGTTGTGAACAAAAATCAATGAATGAGAGTATCTAAAATAAGAAAAAAAGTGTGATATGTTGTGAAGAATGAGTAAATGTGATAAAATTATAGAATTAGCTCTTTAAATTTTTCATAAAGTGTGGGTTAATTCTCTACTTTATAAAAATTATTCTTCAAATCTTATGAAGTTGTGTTTTCACATTACTACTTTTTTTTTTTTTAAGGGTGCATCTCAACAGCGCTATCTATATATTTCCTACTATAAAAGAAAAAGAGAAGATGATGAGCACGTCCTTCGGTGATGGCACATTCCATGTATGGTCTTTGGTATAGAATTGGAACGAGTAATACGATATAGTATTGCACTCCACGTATCATCCACGTCACATACATCCCATCGATCACTCTCCATTTTGCTAACCAAATTCAAGATTATCACTTCTGCTTCACTTTCCAATTCCAATCACTACCACGTTACAAGATCTTGCATGTATTACGCTCACATTGTGTTTGGACTCAATTCTTTAATGGGTTCTTGTTCTTGATGTTGTTAAATATTCTCTTCTTTTCTTTTTTTGATAAATTGTTGATCTGGAAAAGGGTCACAACAACTCTCTCTATATATCGTTGTGATATATATTCTGCGTTGCATATTCTTGTTGACAGGATGAGGGAAGCCGTTCTTGTAGCTCTTGCAGCTGCTGTGGGGAATATGTTACAAGGATGGGACAATGCAACCATTGCAGGTATATATATATATATATATATATATATATATCATGTGTGCTTTCTCTTGCAAACCAATTACATATGTTCTCTTGATTCAAGATTCAGTTTTTTAGAATACTGTTAGTGAATAGAATCTGGCTTGATTTCAGCCACTTTCATTCAACTTATCTATGGTTACTAAATTTCAATAGGTATCAGTAATGTGATGCTATCAGTTTTGGTTGCTTAGTCATTACATGAAGAAAATTGGCGAAATCTCTAGACAAATTGAATGTGTTTTAATAATATTGATTGAGACAAAATTAAAACTAGGTAATGTTATTTTGTTACAAATTTAATTTTTAATGACTAAACTGAAAATCAGTACCTTTCATTTTAGGGTCTCTACTTTATATCAAGAACGAGTTAAATCTGCAGACTCATCCAACCATGGAAGGGCTAATTGCAGCCATTGCACTTATTGGAGCTACAATTATTACAACATTCTCCGGACCTGTATCAGATATGTATGGAAGGCGTCCGATGTTGATAATTTCTGCAGTAATGTATTTCCTCAGTGGTCTAGTGATGCTATGGTCTCCCAATGTTTATGTTCTTCTTTTTGGAAGGGTATTGAATGGTTTTGCGATTGGACTTGCTGTTACTCTTGTTCCAATCTATATATCAGAAACTGCCCCCTCAGAAATCAGAGGTCAACTAAATACATTCCCACAGTTTATGGGTTCTGGTGGAATGTTTCTATCATATTGCATGGTATTTGGAATGTCATTGATGGACTCGCCAAAGTGGAGGCTGATGCTTGGGATTCTTTCAATTCCCTCTATCGGCTATCTTGCAGTGACAATGTTTTACTTGCCTGAATCTCCGCGGTGGCTTGTGGGTAAGGGAAGGATGAGTGAGGCTAAACGGATTTTGCAGAGACTTCGCGGCAGGGAAGATGTTTCAGGTTTGTTCATATTTGTAATTGTTCTCAGTATGTGGTTGAAGATGTTACGCTAATACTAACATTTCTTGATCTTTGATCTGCAGGTGAGTTGGCATTGCTAGTTGAAGGACTTAGCATTGGACGAAAAGGATCTATTGAAGAGTACATTATTGGGCCAGCCAGTGATAGTGAGGCCACTGAGAAAGGTCAAGTGAAATTATATGGAGCTGAGGAAGGCCAGTCATGGGTTGCAAAACCTGTAACTGGACAGAGTACTCTTGGCATGTTGTCTCGTCATGGAAGCGTGGCCAACCATAGTGTTCCTTTTATGGATCCTCTTGTCACTCTCTTTGGAAGTGTTCATGAGAACATTCCTGCAATGGGAAGCATGCGCAGTATGCTCCTTCCAAGCACGGGAAGTATGTTAAATATGATAGGAAATCAAGGTAAAACTGATCAGTGGGATGAAGAGAACCGAAGGGATGACGAAGATTCTGCTCTAGAAGCTGATTCTGATGACAATTTGCAAAGCCCCTTTCTGTCACATCAAGTGTCTACTGCAGAAAAGGATGGTGCTTGTCCTGCCAATAGCAGCATGTTAAGCATTAGGCGCAATAGCAGCCTCTTCGGTGCTGTTGGTGAGGAAGGTGCTATGGGTATTGGTGGTGGTTGGCAACTTGCATATAAGTATTCTGAGAAGACAGGTAAAGATGGTAGAAAGGAAGGAGGACTTCAAAGGATGTTTTTGAAACAGGAAGGTACGGTTGGTTCTCGGCGGGGGTCATTTCTCTCAGTTGCTGCTGCTGATATTCCTGAAGTTGGAGAGTATGTACAAGCTTCTGCTCTAGTCAGCCAAACTGTTATTCGCTCTAGGCAAGTGCTCAGTCAGCTTCCATATGAACCAGCAGAAATTAAACAATCAGAAACAACTGACAAAGACCCAAGCCGCATCGATCTCTTTGAACCTGGAGTTAAGCGTGCATTGATTGTTGGAGTAGGCCTTCAATTACTTCAGCAGGTAGGCTTTGATGCATTGATCTTTTCCATATTCTAAACCAAGGATTTAAATCGCAGTCGCAGTCACAGTCGTGTGTGTAATGGTAATGGGGCTATCGCAGCCATAATTTAATGGTAGTGGCAAACCGCTATGCAATTTTTACCCAAAAAATTGCAAAATATTGCAAATTAAAAATATTTTCGTAAGTCACTAAAACTGACTTACATCTAATTAATAAACATAAATTTCACTCTGTAATTTTTTTTTTTTTTTTGAGTTTTTTAAGTTAATCTATGAAAATTTTTTAAAAAGTAAGTTGGTTGAGTTTTCATTTGACACAAATGAAATGGAAGAAAAAGAAATAAAAGAAGAGAAAAAATTCTTAAAAAATATGATCTATTATGTAACAACCATTACCGTTTTATAACGAATTACAGCGGTTATGGGTTATAGAAAGCTATAATGGTAATGGAAGACCAAAATACAGTTACATAATGGCCATTACATTACGTAACGGCAGTTATTTAAATCCATGTTCTAAGCACTTGCTTGCACTATTATAACATTTTACCCTATTGTCATGACACTGATGTGTAATTTTCCTGCTGCTGTAGATCTGTGGCATAAATGGGGTACTGTACTACACCCCTCAGATTCTTGAGCAAGCAGGTGTTGCAGTTCTTTTATCAAATATGGGCTTGAGATCAGACTCTGCAACTCTCTTCATAAGTGTTCTCACAGCACTTTCAATGCTTCCTTGCATACTGGTTGCAATGAGATTAATGGATGTAGCTGGCAGAAGGTTGGTTGCTTCACTTTTATTTATTCATTTGAAATGGATGTTTTTGGTTTTACAAGCTCTCTATGTTTGAAGTAACAGGCCGTAAATATTGATATTTGCCTGTTGCAGGGCAATAATGTTGTACACAATCCCTGTCTTGGTCGTATCGCTCATTGCCTTAGTCCTTAGCAACATTGTCAATGTTGGATCAGTTTTGCATGCAATAATCTCTACTGGAAGTGTTATAACCTACATTTGCTTCTTTGTCATGGGGTTTGGAGCGATTCCAAACATCATTTGCGCAGAGATATTCCCCAACGGTGTCCGCGGACTTTGTATAACGATGTGTTCTCTCACGTATTGGATTGGAGATATCACCATCACTTACTTGCTTCCTGTTATGCTCCACTCCATTGGCCTTTCTGGTGTCTTTACCATTTTTTCTATAGGGTGCATCATATCATGGATATTTGTGTACTTGAAGGTTCCTGAGACAAAAGGCATGCCCTTGGAAGTCATTTCTGAGTTCTTTGCTGTGGGTGCTAGTGCAATTGCCAAAAACGACTGATTTCATCTGCTCAATCTTTATTTCAGTTATTAGAAGGGTGTTTGGAAATCGAAAGACTGCCCCCAACAAAAACAGTGAACAGAAAGAATCAAATGCAGGAATATTATGGATGGATGTGATTGATTTGGCACAAGTGAAAGAATTGTAATGTTTTTCTTTTATTCACATCTTCAATTGTTTGGAACTTTTTTGCATGTTGGTTCAGCATTAGCTGCACATTTTATGGAAGCTTTACTAGAAGATATTCTATTGCAGGCTGCACCAGAACATGTCTTAGATAGAAAGAGTGAATCAACCTCTTAGAACTGCAATTGCAGCAAGCAAAAGATTTAGCTTTAATATTTTTGAAGCTTTTGTGAAATAGAAGAAAATAAATATTCTTTAGGGGGAAAAAACATAAAGAATTTATCGAAATGGCTAACTTTAACAACTGAGGCAGCCAGATAGGCCTTGTTTGTAAGATGCAGCATCTAAAATGCAGAGGGAAATCTAGCCCCCAACCCGCGCGCGGGGGGGGGGGGGGGGGGGGGGGGGGGGGGGGGGGGGGGGGGGGGGGGGGGGGGGGGGGGGGGGGGGGGGGGGGGGGGGGGGGGGGGGGGGGGGGGGGGGGGGGGGGGGGG
>CATIWR010079773.1:0-17660 GCA_949677035.1 Omphalea diandra
CCCTCTATCGGGCGCCACAGTGGTTTTGAGATTGCGCCCTGATTTTTTTTTATATATATATATATATATATATATATATATATATATATATATATATATATATATATATTCTTTTTATTTTTATAAGTGTGTAAATATTCAAAAAATTATTTTTATTTTAAAATGAAAAATTTTTCTAACAAAATAATTTAATTTTTCTTTTATTTAAAAACTATTTTTTATGGACCATTTTTTATAGATATATTAAACATAAAAAAATGCAGAAAAATATTTTTAGCCAAACATAAAAAAAAAAAAAAATTGATCCTATTAAAACTTTGCATATGGCTCTAGAAATAGATAAATTAAAAAAAATGAGAATGAGCTTTTATATAAATTTAGTTAGTGGGTCTAATAGAAAATAACTGGAAATATCGTTTTTCTCAATCTATTTATTTGTAAAAACCATAATCACATATTTTTGCCAATTAAACCCATGATAGCATTGACAAGGTAAAACGTAAAAAGATTTGCCAATCAATGAAAGGGGTCAAATCTCAACCAAAAAATGTGATAAGGGACAGCAGAAATTCATTGCCCAACTTGCATTTTCTATTAAGTGTTTATTAGTATTATTCATTGCCGGCATTTAAGACACGCTTTTGACCATTCTAACAGTAAGTCTTGAGATTGGAATGAATATAGGGTTTCAACCTAACCAATATATAAATTTGGTTAGTGGGTCTAATAGAAAATAACTGAAAAGATCGTTTTTCTCAATTTATTTATTTGTAAAACCATAGCCAGTAGATACTGGCCATGAAATTAATTAATGTTCACCTAATGAAAAAGGATGATTAAGATGCATGAGATCCTACTCTTTTGCCTTTTCTCGGCTTCGATCTGAAGTAAGTTTGTGCAACTTCTATGCCATGTGAATAAGATTACCATCCAAAGGGAGCAAATAAATGATGATAGGAAACAAAATCCTGATTGGAGAAAATAAGCTTGATATAATTGGTCTCTGTTATGATATTTATCTGAAATTTAGGAGTTAATTTAAAGGGGAAAAAAAATAAGAGCAGTGGAGATTATTCATAAAAAAACACTTTGGTTCTTGCAACTCTTTCTCTTCCAAAAAGGTTGTCATCCTTCAATTTTTACATTATTTGGAAAAAATTTGTAGTGTATTTTCTTATTTATACCCTAATTATATTTAATGAGAATTAAAAATACTTTTTCAATTTATTAATTAATTAGAATAAATTATGAAGATTGCTTATAAAAATAAACATGTATTTTAGGACATTTCAAAAAGAAATAGAGGACAACATTTTTGAAATGGATGGAATATTTGAAATCAACAATTAACATAAACTTCTAAGAAAAAATGCAATACTTTTTTTATTTTGTTTTAATCAAACAATTGATGAAAAAAGGCTTGTTTTTCTCCTAGATGTTTTAAAATTGCTTTTTTATTAAAGAAATTTTAATATGTACTTAATTCACTACGTAGGATGATGATACAGACAATCATAAAAAAAAAACTTTTATATATTTTTCTTATTTTATGAGTGGCATTTTCATATTTCTATTAATAGTATACCTAAATGTATTGTTTAAATCATCAATCAATCAATATATAACTAATTCCAGTCTCAGAGTTAGTTTTAAATCATTATATGTCATTTATTAAATAATTACATATAATATAGTTACGTGTTATTATTTCATTAATTTCAATCTTAAATTTAGTTTTAAACTATTGTATGTCATTTGTTAAATAAATGTATACGATATAGTAGTGCATTATTATTTTATATTATATTATTGAAAATTATCATATTAAAAAATTTATAAATAGAAAATTAGAACACTCAACTACCATATAAAAAACCAAACGTTCTAAATAAAAATTTAAAAAATTTAAAAAGTAATAAATTCTAAACCTAAAGTTAATATCATATAAAAATTTGAATAGAAAATTAAAAAAAAAAACCTAAAAAGTAAAAAATTTTAAACAAAAAATTAGAAAAATTAAAAACCAAAATTCACAATACAAAACTAATATTTAAATTAATTTTATTAATTGTTCAAAATTCTGAATATATAAGGGTAAGTGGCAAAATAATAGATTGTCAAAAATTACTTTATTCAAGTTTAATAGATTTTCTCAAATTTATGTTACACAAGATTAAAAGTATAAATCAATAATTATAACTATCTCACATATGTATATATAATTTGCAATTATCTGTTAAATTTATTTTGATTATAAATATTTAATATTATTTATTTAATTGATTATCAAAAATTATTTCCTTCAAATTTAATAAATTCCCTCTTCAAATTATTACTACATAAAATTAAAAGTATAAATAAATAAACATTCTTTTATTACAACTAACTATAGACATAATTATAAAGTTTGAGAAATTTTATTATTTTATTTACTTGATAATAGTTTTTTCATAAAATAATGATTAAATTTTAATTATTGTTATATATTAATTTTAATTATTCACCTGATTAAATAATTATTTAATAAAAATAAATATTAATTTTATTTAAAATTTATTATTATAATCATATAATGCAATGCGCATATTCGTGACTAGTTTATTTTAATTTACTGATTCACTATTAACTTAGTCTATAGAAGAATTTCTCCTCTTATTGACTCAATATATTTTTGTAATTATTGTTTCTTTGAATGTTAATTTAAAAACTCAAACTCAGTTTATTAAAGTGAGAAACAAATTATGTTAACCACATGAACTAATAGACTAAATCAAATTAATTTTAGTTTGAATCAATTCTAAATTATGCATTGTTTTCAAATGAGCTCTAATTACATTTCAAATTGCAAATAAATTAAATTGAATTACGCAATTAAATTATATAAAAAATTCATATAATTTTCAAATTTCAAATCAACTCACTCAATTTTTTAAAAAATTATATCATTTTAAAATTTAAATTTTTTAATAATTTAACTTCAGTTCACATTATTTTGAATTGAATTAGAATCAAATTAATTTGAATATCTTAACGAACTAAATTAGGATCAAATCAAATTTAACTTAAAAATTTTCAAACCATTTTAAATTTTCTTCAAATCAAACCAGGTTTAAATTACATTTTTCAAACATATTCAAATTGAGTTAAAACTCAAATGACACTATATAATCAATTTTTTCATGTTTTAACAATTTTATTCAAACCTTTCAAAACAAATAATTTAAATTAAAATAAATGTGTACTTTAATATGTTTCTTTTTATTTTGAGCCTCGATTCTCTTTGCACAAATTATTTTTTATTATGATTATAAATTTAATAATTAATTTAACATTAATTTTTTAAAAAATAATTATGTTACTATGGTCACAAAGACTAAAATAATAATTTTTAATGCATATAACAACCATATCATCAAATGATATATATTTCTCACTTCTAATTTTGACTATAGATATAATTAAAACAACTATATGCAGATTTAGATAAAATTTTCTATTTCAAAAAAATTACATAGAACAGTAAAAACACAAAAAAAACAAAAAAGTATTTATTCCCACTGGCCCAATGCAAAATCCTTTTTTTTTTTTTCACAGAAAATGCCGGTTGCAAGTTATTTCCGCTTCTAACAAGGCTATCGTCGAATTCATCTCTTCCACACAGCACAATTGTCGTTAAACAGTGCTCAATTTAATCATACTGAGCAAAGACAAAGTTCCAACTGCATCAGGTTGGATGATCAACAGGGCTCACTTAATTTGGTTTATTTTCCAGGACATTGCAGTTTAGATGGTTTGGTTCAAAAAAATAATAATAACAATAATAATCCAGAAACCTCAACAAATATGATAATTTGCAAGCAAATCATGCACTAATCTGCGCCATCCCCATATGACAAACACATATGTTAATTTGCAAGCAACCTTCTAAAAGATAAACAGATATGAATTGACATTAATGGCATGCATTCTACCCCCACACTAATAAGTCCACACATTAAATAGGCATGCAAATGCGACAGGTACGCATGTTAGAAGAAAATAACCTCAAGGGTTACAAAACTCGGGCAGAACCACAAAATCCGTTGGCCCTTAACTGAAATAGGTGGTTGGAAACAGACGTTTCAGGGCCAACATTCTCCTCGAAAACAACTTAGAGTGATCGATCCATATCTATCAAATTTGCAGCAGTTAAATCTAGTTACTAAAGACTGAAAATGGTCAACTCACCAGCTCATCCAACAGTAATCCTATTCCAACCACAGACTAGTTTCTGACATTTATTGCACTGAGTCCCCACTACATTCATTTCATGCTCTCCCATCAATTTGATAACATGAACTTGTGTCACCCCTTACAATGGTTCAAACACAGAGCTCGGAAAGTGATTCTGACAGCATCAATCAAGCTTACGAGCAAAGCATCAGAGATCCAACCAAGGTCATTGCAATAGCTGATAGCTTTGAGAAGGAGCATTCATGGTACAGCTCTTGAATTGATGAACCATGGTTCAGCCTTCTCGACCCAGCAATTATAAATTGGTTCAAAGGCAGCTATACCTAGCATGTGTTTGTTTCTAGAGAAATGCCTAAGTTAAAGTTAGAATACCTTGTCATATTCCATTTTTTTTCTTCTTTCGATATTTTTCCTGAAGCACTTATATTTCAGTAATGTTTCTGTGCTTTTCTGGGATCATGCAGGTTTGTTACTTCCCAAATTCCAACAGACCTGGCTGTCCAGGTTCAAGACATAATTTTACTGTTCGCAAGGTAACTTACAAACAAGAACTCTCTCTCCCTCTCACAAAAGTTTGAACAAAATTACAATTAAAACCAAATGTGTTAAGATGATGAATATTTCAACAGAACAAAAAAAAAAAAGAGTAATAATAAAAGGGAAGAGTGCAATTATAGTCATGTTGAAATTTATAGGGAGCAACTATGAGGCAAAAGAACAAAATCTATTGCATACACATGGCCAATATTGTACTTACATCACCAGGCATAATAAAAATCTTAATTATGTTCCCCATCTACGCATGTTTTCTGATTCATCTCTCCACTTCTATGCATTCATCAAGTGATATTTCTGCATGAACAAACTCATATTGTTTCCTAACCCATTCATTTCTTCTGAAACAGTATCCTTTGGTATCAAAATGTGGTTACATAGGCCATCTAGAACTTCAGCCTTCAATTTCAAATTTTGGGTATGAACTCAAGCTTGAAAACTTCCCAGGAGGATCAGAAACATTTGAAATCATTTTAAAGTTTTATGGTCTTCCATTAGACTTAAACCCTACCAACATTGCTGCACTAAGATGTGCATCAGAATTCCTAGAGATGAGTGAAGAACTAGAAGATGGAAACCTCATCTCAAAGACAGAAGCTTTCCTCACATATGTAGTCCTTTCCTCGTGGAAAGATACCATCACTGCTCTCAAATCATGTGAAACTTTATCCCCATGCGCAGAAAATCTCCAAATTGTTAGAAGATGTTGCGATTCAATAGCATGGAAAGCTTCTAGAGACAATTCAACAGAGGGAGATATAGTAAACAGTGAAGGATGGCGATTTGATGATGTAGCTACCTTAGAATCGATCATTTCATGAGGATTATAACTGCAATAAGGGCAAAAGGAATAAAACCAGAGATCATAGGTAATTGTCTAATGCACCATGCAGCAAGATGGCTACCAGGTTTGGATGTGGAATTAGAAGGACTAAGAGGTTATGGGTACCAAAAAAATGAGATGCAATTCAGTATCTTGAGTGGAAGGAATGAAGATGAGGGTGTTGGACGTTGCAAGGAGCAGAAAACCATTATCTAAAGCCTAGTAAGCCTATTTCCTCCTCAACAAGAAGCCATCCCATGTAAGTTTTTGTTGAAGATGTTAAAGATGGCAATTTTCTATTCAGTGTCACCAGCTTTAATTTCAGAGCTAGAGAAGAGAGTGGGGCTGACATTAGAGAATGCCAGTGTGAATGATCTATTGATTCCTAATTACAAAACAGATGGTCAAGGGAAAATGATGAAATGAGAATTCTACCTCCCATTTCTCCTTAAAATTGCTCAAGTCTAAAAAATAAAAATATGAAAATAGTAAAACAAGTTTGTCATGATAGATCATTTTACACTTGCTTATTATTATATTAAACTATAACAGACAAGTGGAACAAACTATAACAGACAAGTGGAACAAACCATAACAGACA
Organism: Omphalea diandra; assembly: GCA_949677035.1. NCBI lineage: Eukaryota > Viridiplantae > Streptophyta > Magnoliopsida > Malpighiales > Euphorbiaceae > Omphalea > Omphalea diandra. The sequence goes on from CATIWR010079773.1 coordinate 6,213, forward strand.
AGTGGAACAACGCACAATACATAACATAGAAGTGGTCCAGAGAATTGTGGAATACTTTTTGATGCATGAACAACAGCAGCAGCAACTGCAACGAATGTCAGGAAAATCAAATGTCAGTAAGCTCCTGGACAACTACTTAGCTGAGATTGCACGGGACCCACATTTTTCCATTACCAAATTTCAAGTTCTGGCAGAAGCACTACCAGAAAATGCTCGAACGTGTGATGTTGGTCATTATAGAGCCATTGATACCTACCTCAAGGTTTGCCTTAATTCTCTCTGTGCTATTCATACTTTCAGAAAGTCAAACTTACATAGCTTAAAAGTTTAATATCCTTTTCAGACTCATCCTTCACTCTCTGAGCATGACCGGAAAAGACTATGCAAAACTATGAACTGTGAGAAATTATCACTTGATGCGTGCATGCATGCTGCACAAAATGACAGATTGCCGCTAAGAACTGTGATTCAGGTAAAATGTATAAGAATTCTAGACTATGATTCCATTATGAATCAAATAGATATGCTTGCCAGGATATCCACAATGTAAACATGCCAATTTAATACTTTGACTGGCTCTAAATTAAACAATAAGGCATAAAGGAAATCACCCAAGTACTAAGGAATATACAGCAAGATTGTGGAGTATAACGTTATAATGCAAGAAAAAGAAGTCAAACTAGTATTGCAACTGTTAAAAAATTAATTAAAATTTGAGATATTATGCCAATAAAAGCCAAAAACTTTCACAAAATCATACAAAAGGTCTTAATTTCTAGATGACAATAACTTGAGATCAGTTCAATCAAGGCTACTAGGTTACGATATTCCCTCATCTCCTTAAGCCATGTACATTTGCCATTCCTATTAAACTCTACACTTACCTCTATCATACAACTCCTTTCCGTATTCACGCACTGCCAAACCATCTAATCTCCACTTGTTTTTACTATTTCATAAATATACAGAATTCTTCAAAGATCTGACCCTGACATATTTGGGAAGATGCAGTGGATCAAACCAAAAAAAAAAGGGGAGTGCAGTTGTAATTGGCCTACAAAAGTAACATAATCAACAATAATGTGATGCCAGAACTATGAATTTGGATACCAATATACATATTGACATGCATATATCGTCCAAAAGAGTTACATATCTTACTGCCCACTTTCATTTGAACCTTGTTATGACTCTGGAATCTAGGATCTTCAAGATGCTCTCTTCACTATTTTTTTTTTTCCTTAAAAAAGAAAATTTGCATTTAAGAAGCATCTAGGATCTTCAAGATGCTCTCCTCTATTTTTTTTTTTTTTTTCTAAAAAAGAAATTAGCATTTAAGACTTTGTCAACTATTGTACAAAAGGTGATCACATATCAACAAATGATGTATAGCCGTACAGGAGTAACAATTTACTTCATTGGTTCACAATTACACTCTCTCAGTACAAAGTTGCAGGTATTCTAGAAACCACAGGAGCAATAAGCTATACTCTGACAGCTTAAGCTAAAACTGAAGACTAATCCTCACACAATTATTAAAGCATTCTACTGCCTTCAAATAGAGATTGCCAACAGCTAACTAGAGCGTGATCCCAAAGAATTCGTGCTTGATGTAAATAAAAAACAATATTACATGATAAAAGCATATTTGCTCAAAAAAGTGAACAGGCATCTTCAATGGAAATGACAATAAATTCATCAGAAACAAAACCTACAAACTCAGCAATCACAAGTTAGGGAAAAAAACAAATAAAAAAAACAGACAAACAAACAAAAACAAAGCAAACCAACAGTTCTCATCTCAGATAGAGAAAATGGACATGCAGGTTTTGTTCTCAGAACAAGTAAAGATGAGGGCAGCAATGCGAGGAAAAGAGCCATTAACGAGCAGCAATAGCTCAGAACATGAGGTGAGCCAAACATCAACAAAAACAGAGATAACAACCCTGAAAGCAGAGCTTGAGAATGTAAAGGCAAAGATGCAGGGCTGCAGCAAGACTACTCTGAACTAAAACATGAATACTCAAAACTAAACAACAAACAAAGACAGTTACCAGTCTGGAGTTTCAGTTGGCAAAAGATCAGAAAATCATCTCTTTTCACTAGAAAATTTGATGGGGATGAAACCAGTGAAGGACAGCAGAGAACTAATTCACCGGCCAGCAAAGTCAACTCCAGAAGAAGACAATCCATATCATAGTTTTATCGTAAAAAGGGGGAAAAAAGCCTTGATTATGATCAAGTCAATTAAGTTCAAAGTTACAATGTTTTCTTAAGATAAAGGCACCGAAAAAAGGTTTACAAACAAATCCTTTGTTCACATGTTGATATAATGTTATGCAGTGTCCTGCATGTTAATGAATTTCTTTTGGTCTAGCGCATGTTCTGTGGGTTGGACTATTGGCTCAGAGATATTGATCAAGTATGAGAAAAATCAAGCAGAATGTGAACAGAAAACTGTAAAAACTTGCAGAGCATGACAAGGATTTTGCCATCGTACTTAGCTGAGTATTTGCAAGTGGGAGTTCGGTTGATGGGTTAAGAACCATAAAAGAAAATGTTTTCAACACCCAAAAACAAAAAACCCCCACACACAGCTCCTCTATAAATCATGTATTTATGCAACGTTTAAGAGGAGCAATAAACTATTGCTCATCCCTTTGCTAATATTAAACACCTCATCTCTTCATTACATGCTCCACATTCATCCTCTTTTCCCCATATTCATGAAGTCATAGACACCAAAGAACAACCCCATAAAAACAACTAATATGGATAAACCTAACACCTTGCTAAGCAAACGTTAAGTCTCATAACTCATGAAACGGTAAACATAGACAACAGGTATCTAAGTAACAAACCAGTACCACAATATTTTACTAATTCAATCAGCAACAGCTTCATGCTTAAACATACATAACGAGGAAAAAGGGAACAAAGAAAGACAGAGCAAATACTGAAACCAAAGGCACACATAACATTTATTATTTGAATTGTATAGCAACTCCTCTAACAGCACCACCCAAAAACGTCCAGCAAAGCACAGAAAAAAACCCTAATTATCAAATGGCACTTAAAAAAAACAAATAAATCTACCTACCACTCCTCATGCTGCTCCATGGAAACATAGTCTTCTCCACCACGGAATCACGACGACCACTACCACCACGTCTCCTACTCCCATCCCTCTCCTCCTTCCCATCAAGCCAATGCTTCTTGCCTTCCCCATCTTCCACCACACTGTCCCGCCTCTGCTTGTTAACCCTCTCCTTCTCCTCCTCGACAATCCGCAGCGGGTACAGATCCGGAGATATGGAAAGCGGGGTTTTTAGAGTGACGTACGCCTTCTTGTAGTCCGGTTTGGCAAAGAGTACTCCGCCGCGCTTCTTCTTCTTGCCTTCCATGTTAAGAGTGCGGACCTTGTCGACCTCAAAACCGTAAAGGGATTCAAGGACACGCTTTATTTCGATCTTGGAGGCGGATGGAATAGTTTTGAGGGCGATTTCTTTGATGTTGGTGAAGGTAGTGGGCGTTAGGAGCTTGATTGGGAGGTTTGCGAATTGTATCACTCTTCCTCCTAGTCTGCTCCCCATCTGCTTATACTTTTACTCCCTTTTGGGTGTTTTCTGTTCTTTAAAAATGAAAATGAGTTTATGTTTAAAAAAAAAATAGTTAATAAATATACGAATAATATTTTTTAAAATAAATGCGACATTGACCTAGAATTTGATTCACCATGACTAAGTTTTTTTTATATATGATGTTTTAAAATATAGTAGTTTTTATTATAAAAATGAAAAATAATAGAAACTTTGACAAGTTAAATTTAATTTATTTTTTATTTTATTTAATTAAATTGATCATTAAAGTAGAATCTTTAACTTTTTAATGATAAATTAATTGTTGTAACATACATTAAATGGCTATTAACATATTAAATAGATTATATATTGTGATTTAATACAAATCTAATCAGCTAATTATGTCATATCACATCATTACAAATTATGCGGGAAATTTTTGTTATATATTTTTTTTTTATGCATTATAATAAGTTAACTCTTTTATAATCTATTACGTGTAATTAATATTTTCAGAATCAGATTGAAATGGCCAATCAGGCTTCTAAGTTGAGAGTTGATTAGTACTCTAATTAGATTAACCTTGTATTCGAGATGAGGTAAAATAAGAGAGGAAAAATATTTTCTTTTGTTTGAAAAAGGGAGAAAAATATAAAAGGAAAAAAAATATGGTTTTATTTTTTCTCATTTATTTTTTCTAAAAAAAGGAGGAAAATGTTGAATATCAAAGGGATTTTTGTACATTTATGTCTATGCCCCCCCAAAAAATAAAAACACATCCATTATCAACACAGCACGGTTCCAACAAAGCCTTGACCTGGTCAACTCTTCTTCAACATAGGGTGGACTAACTTTTTTCATTCCCTGGGCTTTCAATCTTTTGACTTTAATGTCAATCTTTGGCTACCTACGGAGAGAACCTATGGTATAATTCCTCGAATTCTTTTAGTTTGAACATAAAAAGCGAGAAATCTCTCATTCCAAAAGGGACAGCCAGTTGAGTAACCATAAGGGATCAAAGGTGCCATCATCAATCGATCTGCATATATCGGCGTAGCTAGCTTTCATTTAACTCTAGAGCATTTACAAGAGCTCTTTTCAGGGAGTAGTTATCCAATGGTAGTAAAGCTTCAATCTATGATTCCATTCCTATAGAATATTGTGTTGCTCTCTCAATGAACTTAAAGAGGATGGATCTATTTCGAGTTGGATCTATTTAAAGTTGGATCAGCAAAGTTAAAGAAGTAAGTTTTTTCTATAATTTCTTTTAAATAATCTTGATGAGTTTACCTTTTAATTTTAACATTTCTTCTTATATGATTGTATGATTATTGGGTGTTTTGATACCATAATGTTTTGTTTCTCTGTTTTTTCGATCTCCTCTGTATTATTTTTGATGTGTTTATTTTTAATTTTATTCTTAATTCTTGAGATTGTTGTTTGTACTAGCTTTGCATTTGGTACCTCAATCATAACTATTTGTGCTAGCTTTCCATCATGCATGTTCTTTATTGATTCAAACATTAAAGCCATAAATAGGAAGAAACATTTTTTGCAAAACAGAATTGATGCTAAAGGCAAAACGAACTAGTTCCCTCACACTAATTCTTGTCCTTTGTTCAACCATAACAAATAGCATGGAAATAAAATTGCCTGGATTTGAACAAACCCAGCTTATTACAGCATGGCTAATATCATAATAGACACGATCACACTACTTCCTTTCAGCATCAAAATAAAAGGTTTTAGGACTAGTCTTCGTCTCCCGTGATAAGTTAAGATTAGGGCTGAGCATTCGGTCGGTTCGGTTCAAACCGAACTGAAATTATAAAAACCGAATAGACCGAATTTAGTTTAAATTCAAACCGAACCGAATCGAAATTTAAGATAAATCGAAGTAACCCAAACCGAAAAAAATCGATTTGGTTCGGTTTGATTTTCGGTTTTGGGCTCAATGGGCTGTTGGGCTTTTTTTATCTTATATAAAATAATTTATTTTTAGTTTTTAAACTCAAATTAAAAGAAAAATTAAAAAATCCCACAAATTTGGTTTATTCGGTCTATTCGATTTATTCGGTTTTCTCAATTTTAAATCGAACCGAAATTAAAAATCGAAATTTTTTATTTTTCTAAATCGAACTGAACCGAATAAACCGAATTCACTGAATTCGATTTAATTTTTCAGTTTCAGTTCAGTTTTGCTCACCCCTAGTTAAGACAATGTCAGGGCATTATAGTGGGGCCTTAGAATGCACAATTTAGTATTTATCAAAGGTCATCTCTCTTAACAGTTGCCATTTAGTTGGACGATGTGTTAATGATAATGATGATAAACTAATTTATTTTTTATTATTTTAATCCATTCTACCACATGGGAGAATAAACTGAATATGTAGTAGCTTTTTCTTATATTGTATTTTTTTTTTTCCTTTAGGAAATTACCACCATTGTTGTTGAATAAATAGGTATTGCTCATACCTCTTGATTTATCTGATTTTGCCATCATTTTTCTTGAAAATACATGAAAATTCTAGAGTAGGATTTCATTAGTACAAATTTTGTTATATAATGCTTCGAAGCTAAAACTGTTATTTTAACTATGAATGTTCAAATTTAGAATTCCGAAAATATGTGTCAATACTTTGTGAATTGTTTGCTTTTGTTGTATTACTAGCACTTTTTAGTTCAGAGTCATTAGGATGATCAAAACTTGCTTCTGATTCTAATGTTAGGGTTGTTTTGCTTTTGTTAACAATAATTATTCTACTATGTTTTGATATATGCCTAGTTATAACTTTTGTACCAAAATGTGTCTCAAATCTACATAATATTTCAAACATGATTTTGGTTCCCAGTTCCATATTTGATAGCATGGAAAGCTCAATTAGAAAGGGTGTTGGAAAAGCACAACATTGGATGAAGGATCACCTTGCTATTCTATTTTCAAATAAATTAATAAATATATATTCTAATAATTTCATTAAAATTTTGGTGATTTGTTATTTATTAGCTTCCTAGAAATTGGATTTAAACATGGAAATGATTCTTTTGTTTTGTTTGTTTAGCTTTTTCTTTTCCTTAATGATATCCTAGGAGATTAATTGTATAAACAATAATAAACACATTAAAAAAAAATTATAGTTGTACATCTTGACTCGTAGTTCTTTTTCATATCCTTTGAAGCTCTTGAAGATTAATTTGCTACGGACTTCTTACATAAGTTTAGGATTTCTTCCAACTAAACTTTCATGTCTATCCTATTTGAAGTTCTTCAATTTCATATCAAGTCTCGACAAACTAATCATATAACACTGCAATTTGTTAAGAAGCAAATGTATTTCAAATATATTGATCATACTACAATATTTACAAAGGGTTATTATAATCAAAATTCTTTTCCCCATAGAGATTTGTAAATGATAGATTTATTACAAAAATTTGAGCAATTGTACTTTCTACTAGTTGGGCATCATAGCTAAATGTGTTCTATTATTTATTAAAGTTCTATTTGTTACCATCTCTGCATTTTATGAGTTGTGGCATCAGAGCAATACCATAGCAAGAAGTACGCCTCTCCTCTATATATAAGTTATGTTGATGGATAAAAAGTTGTTTTTCTTATTCTTTGTTTATCATAAAAAGAAATATTGCATACAATTATAACATGATAGTTTCATACATATTTTGAGATATCTATATTCATTATTGTTGGAATTTTGATTTGTTTTCTTTATTTTTTGTAATATGTAAATTCCATACTTGATATATTAATTTGATTTTTCTTAAAGATCTATGGCATTGATATGTTTATCTTCCTTTTTTAATTATATAAATATTTTTCTACTATTTGCTTTGCATTTTAATTCATGTATATTTGAGAAATTTTTTATCTATAGATGGATAAGGAAAATAATGGAGATAATCACGCACAACACTTTGATATATGGAAAAATGTCATGAGCAATTTGCAACGTCATAGAATTCAGGCTATTGTCCAATTACTTTGTTATATTATACATCTTGTATACTTGTTGGACATACAAGCTCCAATAGCAAATAAGCCTCTAAGGAATATGGTTGCACAAAGAGATGTAACTCGACATAAAGCAATGGCTCATCTTACTAGACATGAGATTGCTTGTTGAAATATTATATGTATGATCCCTAATGTTTTTGCCTTATTATGCAAGAAGTTGAAAAGGACTGGTACTTTGAAAAATCATAGAAGTACAACAGTTAAAGAGCAAGTAGCCAAATTTTTGCATGTTTTAAGCCAAAATTTTCATACTAGAGTATTGGGTTTTTACTTCCAACGCTCTGGAGAGATAATTAGTCACCATTTCCATAATATTCTAAGGGTTGTGATAGAGCTAAAAAGTGAATTTCTTAAACAGCCTACTGGACCTAAAGTCCATCCTTACATTTTGAATAGTAATAGATTTTATCTTTATTTCAAGGTAAGATACATCAATAGTACGTAATTACATATACTCTTCTAATATAGTTAGAATATATACATATATAGATGAATTCATTTATACGTATAGGATTGTGTTGGTGCTATAGGTGGGACACGTATTCATGTCAAAGTACCAAGGGAGTAAACTTTTAGATTTCGAAGGACAAAAAAATGGCCAACACAAAATATTTTAGCAATTTGTTCTTCTGATATGAATTATGTGTTGCTCGGTTAGGAAGAAATTGCATCTTATTCCAAAATCCTTAAAAATGAATTAAGTAGGGAAGATAAACATACAATTCTCTAAGGTAAGTGTAAATAAATAAGAATTTACTTTTGGTATGTATGTTACACAACATGCATTAATTTATTCATCTCTTTGTTAAGAAAATGTTATCTAGCAGATGTAGGATTCCATTTACAGAGTGGAATACTAACACCTTATAGAGGTGTCCATTATCACTTAAAAAAGTACTCTAAACGTGGACTTGAAAATGCCAAAAAATTATTCAATCATCGACTTGTTTCACTTTATAATATCATTAAAAGAGCTTTGTGCTATGAAGAAATGATTTTCAATTATAACTAATAGCACTAAGCCTTGTTATTCATTTGAAACCATGAAAGGAATTATATTAGCATGCTTTATACTCCAAAACTTATTAATTGGTATAGATCTTGATGAAAATTTAATTGCTTCAATTGATATGAAATTTCAACAAGCAAAGGATAGTAATTTTGTAGTTAGAGGTGGAGTAGTTATGGATGTTGATTCTAGGTTAGGATGATAAGAAATAACATAACATAACATATGTGGATGGGCTACTAATCACCTTTGTAAGTTGATTATTAACATTATGTAATATTTGTAACTTTGAACTTTTAAACTGCAATATTGGATTATGCTTTTGATTATTTCTTTAATTTCATTTGGTATCTTTATTATTATATATTAAGCTTATTTTATGCTTGTTTAAATATATTTGATGATAAGTACATACAAGTAATCTATTACATATTAAAACATTTAAGTTGTATAGATTTAAAATGTCAAGGAGAAAAAAACTTCCAGATGGTGTTGATACTAATACAGGTTGAGATAATATGGTTTAGACCCATGAAATGGATGATATGTTGATAAATGCGATGTTAGATGAAGATCATAAAGGAAATCGACCTAACGGGACTTGGAGTACTATGGCTTTTGACAATATGTTACAGGTGTTGAGGAATGCATTTGGTCCACCCATTCAAAAAATAAATATTAAAAATAGGATAAAGACATTAAAGAAAGCTTTTGGTGAATGCAAAGATTTGTTTCATGGTCTTAGTGGATTTTTATGGAATACTATAACTAAGATGTTTGATGTTGAATTTAATGTTTGGAACCAATTGATTGAGGTTAATATTTTTACTGAAATAATCTATTTTATTTTACACGCACATCCACACACACAAACACATATATATAATTGTTATATGTTAATTCGTATATGAGTTTGGCATCTATGTGTTAATTTGTGTGAGTATATCTTTTTTTTTTATTTAAGTAAATCCAAAAGCACACAAATGAATGCATATGTCAATTCACAATTATGATAAACTATATAAATTGTATGGTGAGCAAAGAGCAGTTGGAGAATATGAAAAAAAACGCAAAAGAGAAGGTTCAACATTGGCAAAAAAGTTCTTCTCAAATTGACCTAAATGATTCACTTGATAATTTTATATCTTATAGTGAGGGATGTTGGGCAAATGACATACATGATAGTGAAGCTTTCAACAATCCATATTATACAACTTCAATTAATTATCAAGGTACATCATCTATTAAAAGTTGTAAATATAAAGCTAGTATGATGGAAATGCTAACAACACAATATGAAAAGTTGAATTCGAGAATTGAACGTGTGTCAGAAGTATTGGAATGAGGAAATGTCATTGTAGAAAAATCTTTTGTTATTCTTGAAAGTGGTCAACCTTATCACTATAAGGATTGAGGAGATATATGCAGGATTGGAGATGGTAGGAGTACATTTTGACGATGTGTTTGATGTTTGTTGTTACCTATCAAATAATCCCTATGCAACAAGACCTTTTTTTTTTTTTTTGTCTCCCATTAGTTAGATGCCTAGAGTGGTTGATAGAGATCATGGACAACATGTGAGAAGAGGATAAAGTCATTTGAGGTATAAAAAAGATTAAGTAGGGTTATTGCTTGAATTGATATTTAATATAAATATATGATAATATTTATTAGGATTATATGTATTAGTGATTTGTTAATGAGAAAAATTGAACATAATTTTGAAAGTAGTGACTTTATTATGTTTAATGGTGATATATTATTTGTGTTTTATTTAAGGCTTTTGTTAGGATTCAAGTTGTATAAGGTTATTAGGAAAATTGTGGAAGTCAACTTATATATAACAAATATCAGAATAGAGAGACTCACTACAAGTTGATAAATTTGTCAAGCTTTATTTTGAGGAAGAAGTTATCATCTGACAATACAGCCATTTCATTTTGTTCCTATTGACAAGACCATTTACTAATTATGGATGTCATCGATTTCGTTCTTATTGCCAAAGCTAAATGTTGTCCCTAGGCACCAAGAAGGGGGTTGAATTGGTATTTAAAAATTTAAACTAAAGATTAAGGGAAGAAGAAAGAATTGCAAGGAGACAAAGATTTTATAGTGGTTCGGGCAAAACAATCCCTACATCCACTCGCCAATCACTCAATTGGGTATTTTACTAATTCAATGGTGTTTTTCAAGCTCACACCCAACTTACTACAACTTGTGTTTTAATGGCTAACACACAACCTTACAATAAAGTGTTAGGCTAACACAAAACCTCACTCAAGTGTTTTGACAGCCTAACACTAAAACCTTTTTTAAAGTGTTTTTGGTAGGCTAACACAGAACCTTACAATCTGGTGTTTGTTGCTCACACCTAACAAATGTAAAGTAGATGAAGAAAATGAGTAGCAATGACTTAAGAGCTTTTAATGCTTGTAGTAGAATTGTTAGCAACCTTCTTTATAGTTGTTTGGTGGGGTATTTATAGCCAAACATCTTCAAAGAGACGTTGCAGATCATAGCTCATTAAATCCTTGAGACAAGCTTGACAGATTCTGCATTTAATGCTTGTCAGGATGAAATCGCGGTCGCTACTGCTTTTCGCGGTCGCGAAATCCAAATTCTTCAAGAGAAACCCTGTTTGTTTGTAACGGCTAGTCCACGTGACATTTCCTTATTTGTTCATACTGAAAATAGAGTCGTTGTCCTTTACCTACTTTCAGAAGTCGCGGTCGCGAATTTTTATTGCTCAGAACGCGACAGTCACCGCGAATTCAACTGCCAAAGTTGGTCAGTTTCTTCCACAAGAATCGCGGTCGCTACTA
>CATIWR010079782.1:0-11163 GCA_949677035.1 Omphalea diandra
CAACATAAAACAATTTGCCATACAACTATACAAACACTACATATATGTTCAAGTGTCCCCAAATGCAATGGTGCTTCTAAATGATTATTTATCTAATGCATATGCTCATGTGATAATGCCAATGAACGTGTTTGGGGATGTTACACATGTAATCTTATAATCGCAATAACATATATTTTAGCTAGTTTATGGAGTGAACATGCATATTGTATAGGTACATATTTTTTTTGAGTCTATCCATAATAACTAAAACAACATTATGCCTTTTCTCTGTTAGAGATGAGCCGATAACAAAATCCATTGAAATTTTAACCCATTGCATATAGGAAGAGGTAAAGGATGCAACTTACCTATTGATGCTTGATGTTCTACCTTCATTTATTAACAGGTTAAATGACTTGATATAAACTAAGCTATATATTTCTTCATCATTGACGACCAAAAAAGTGACTGTAGGTTTTTATACATTTTTATACTTCTAAGGTGCATAACATATGATGCATTGTGCGCTTCTTGCATAATCTTTGATCTCAATCCATCAACATCCAGTACATATACTTGACTACCCATTACTATCATCCCATCATCTCTAATTAAAAATTTTGCCTTATTTCATTTTTATATCTTTAATAGCATTTTCTATAAATATGGATCCTTCCTTTGTGCCTCTCTAATTTTATCATCTATCACAAGCCTAAACTAAAATGTAGCCACTAAAGTTGTCACATTCTCAATCTCAAATTTCACATTTAAAGAATGAATATAACCAAGGAAGTCAAATTATAACCAACCATATCAACAACAACATCTAAGGCTTTTCGGCTTAGAACATCAATAACAACAGTAGCCTTACTATATGATAATCAATAGTGTAATCATAGTCCTTAAAAATTTTTGTCCATATTCTCTGCCTCAGGTTGAATTCTCTCTATGTTATAATATATTTTAAGCTTTTATGATATATTAGAATCTAAAAATGTCTCTCCATATATGTAATGCCTCTATATTTTTAAGGCGCAAACAATGGCTGCCAACTCGAAGTCATGTGTGGGATAATTTAACTTATGAGGCCTTAATTATTGTGAAACATAAGCTATGACCTTTCCATGCTACATCAAAACATAACCTAACCCTTATCTCAATGCATCAATGTACACCACAAATCCACCATTTGTTGATGGCAATGTCAAAACTGGTGCTAAAGTCAATCTCTTCTTTAATTCCTCAAAACTCTAGTGACATTGATCATCACATTTAAATGCTACATTATTCCTTAATAGTTTTGTCAATGGCCTAACAATAATGGAGAGTTCTTTCATAAATCATCTATAATAACAAGCCTTAAGAAAACTACACACCACTGATAAATTTTAGGTGGGTCCTACTCTAAAATGGTTTTCACCTTAGCTATATCAGGTTGAACACCATGTCTAGGTATAACGTGCCCTAAAAAGACCACTTGTTCAATCCAAAAGTCACATTTGCTCAATTTGGCATATTACTGCTTTTCCTTTAAAATTTGCAATATGAGTCTCTAATGCTCATTGTGCTCCTTAAAATTTTATAAGTATATAAGAATTCCATCAATGAGCATAATCTTAAACTTATCAAGATATTACTGAAAGGGACAGTTCATTAATGCTAAAAATTTGTCAATGTATTAATTAACCTAAAGGGCATAACAAGGAACTCATAGTGACCATATCTAGTGTGAAAAGGTAATTTTTTGAATATCTAACTTAATAGCCCTTAATTATCAATACCTATATCTCAAATCAATTTTTGTAAAGACCATTAAACCTCAAAGTTTATCTAACAAATCATCAATTCTAAGGAAGTGATAGTTATTATTTACCATTGTCTAACTTAATTGCCAATAATCAATGCACAATCACATGCTTTCATCTTTTTTCTTCATAAATAACACTAGTGCCCCCAAAAAAGATGTATTTAATCGAATGAAGTCTTTTTCCAATAATTCTTTTAGATATTTTTTTTAAAATTCTTATAATTCTACTATTGCCATTTGATATGGTACAATAGAAATAGGTGCCACTCTTGGTAAGGTCTCAATATTAAAATCAACTTCTCTGTGTGGTGGAAAACGAGACAATTCATCAAGAAACACTTATGGGAACTCTTTCGTTATAGAAATATCTGAAAATTCAAAACTTGGAACACTATTGTCCACTACGCTAGTTAGAAATGCATCATAACCTTTTTTAATCAATGGAAATGGTTGAATAGTGGGACTAAACAAGTTGACTCTTAGTTGTCCTAAAGATCTGATCATAAACTCTTTAGTATGAAAATCTATAGTTGCATGATGCCTTGCTAACTAGTTCATACCCAAAATAACATCAAATTCCTTAGAGTTCATCAATATTAAATTTAAAGGCAGTATAAAACCACACACAAGCACTAGACAAGTTTTACATACTTTATTTTTAATCATACTACCTCCAATGGACATTAAAACACATAAATCACATCCTAAGGATTCAATTACACCATGCACCTGTGATGCAAATTTTGAAGACACAAATGAATTTGTGAATCCTAGGACTACCAAAACATAAGTATTTAAATCATAGATATAAATTATATCATAAACAACTTTAGGAGCTATGAGAGCCTCTTGATAAGTTATAACATAAACTCTATCATAAGGTTGAGTATGGCCCATTTGTCCACTACTAAAAACAAAAATTGTTACACCATGTCTTCCTCCTCTACCTTGCCCTTTGCCTTTGCTTATGCCATTAATATTCTCCCTAACACTCCTCTACCTAACTACTCGAGACTCTACTCTAGTTAGACCTATCATTAGGCGATCTTAACTTATATGGCATGACTATCTATAAGTCTAGCAAGTAAGCCTATTAGGTATTTAACACTTTTTAAAATGTGTTCTTCCATATTTAATACAAATTAAGGTTGCAGCTCTACCCATTATGTCAACTGGTCCTCTCCCACCCTCTAAGCCATCAAAACAACCATAGTTACCTCCAATCAATGTTATTGATGCTGATTAACTAGGCTGACTCTGACTTATTCCTTTTTTTATTACCAATAACTCTTTGAAATCCTAATCCTTTAGATGATGTGAAACCACCTCTTTTTGCTACCCTATTTGATTTTCCACTGCACCCTACATAACTTGTCTTTCTTTTTGCCTCAATTGCATTCTTCTTTTGGATCACCTTATCAGTTTGAATAGTTGCTACAAATAGTGTTGTATAATTTGTTGGCTTAAATTTTAATGAATCTTGAATTTATAATCTTAGTCCCCTTTCAAATTTCTAGCACTCTAATTCCTTCATAGTTATATACTTATCTTGAGAGTAACAAATTGTACCTCATAATCTACCATCGTTATGTCATTCTATTTCAACTAGAAAAACTTCATCATCTTATTGTTTAAGTATATTGTTGGTGTGTATTTATTTGCAAACTCTCTTAGAAAATCATCTTAGATCAAAGTCATCAATTCAGTAGTGCTACCTGGAATAATGTCCTACCAATTTAAGGCATTCTTTTAAGTAAATATATTGCTTACTTTAACTTTTGCTCTAGGGTACGTTCAATCTTATTTAGGATTATCTTAGTTCTTCTAAGCCACTCTTCAGCCTCAATAGGATCTATAGTGCCTTCAAAGTTAATTGTCCATTTCTTCCTCAGTTTGTCATAATTCTTATTATATTAGGTCCTATATATATTTATGTTGTAAATCTCTAGATCATCTAAATAAACTATATGGTATTTAGGTTTACACTTGTAGCTGGATTATTCCCGGACATCTCAAGATTTTTTACAACATGGTCAATATGCTCATGTAAATGAATAGACTCAACAAACTCATCTCTAACCTCTGGGCCAATATGAACTCTACAAGACATATTCATACAATTTTATACCAATGCATGTAAGTAATAAGACAATGCATATGCCATATACCGCATTCTCACATTACACATGTCTACATAACCATTTACTCGCTTTGATACCACTAAAACATGACATCTCATTATCATTTAAAGACCCTTTCATTGTTTTGAACACTTTATATATCTTATATTACAATATTGTAACTATTCACAACAAACATACATGGCCAAACCAAAAACAAAAACAAAAGAAAACACTAAAAGATTTCATACTGACCTAACCTCTATCAAATTGTTAAATAAAAACTTTAAAATGCAAACTGGATACAATCTATATTATACACATCTTAATAGAAAATTAAATACAAAGAGTGAGCTTAATACTTAATATGTAAACACTAAAATGATAATTCAATCACCAATAGCACAACAAGAATTTAAATATAAATAATATATGATCTCATCCATGCTTGAAATGAAGAATTTCTAATCTTTAATGCCACACAAGCTATTAAATATTATTGCCACATAGGTTATTATATTTTTTTTGTCACTCAAGCTGTAGGATATCATTACCACACATGCTATTAAATGTTGTTGCGATACAGGATATCAAAGTTTGTTTCCATATAGGTTATCAAACATTATTACCACATAAGCTATAGGTCATTGCCACAAAGACTATCAAATGTTGTCGCCACACAAGCCATAATATATTATTGCATGCTTAAATAATATCAAGTAATAGTCCTTTAGTAAATCATTTATAAATCTAATAAAATTATTTCTTAATAATGACTAATAATAATACCCATCAACCTTGGCAAATCATATCATAACATACTTTCATTCCCAAGCCACAATTTATCAATTTCTCAAACAATAAATAATTCAATAATTCAATAATCCTATCATTTAAGTTTTCATCAATATCATCTCATTAAACACAAATTTAATCCAAATAGTATAAGTTTACAGCATTTAACTATTCACATGTTTAAGTACCATTAGCTATTTGCTTACCATTATCTCCAAGCTCTTAAGATGTGGATGGTCCCGACATATTCTCAATATTATCTTCAATGTCTTGAGGACCTATTTCAGTACATTCAATAAATCCACGGTGATAAAGTAACATTTGTATCTTTTTATGCATGTGTGCTTTAGTAAAATATCATGACCTTTACAGGTTGTTTCTATAATTACTTTTGCCTCATAAATTTAAATGACCTTATTATTTTTTTGAATTAAACTATAAATAGTTGAGTATAACATATCAAAAATTCATCCCAAAATATAAATTACACTATTTATGGTGAATTTCAAGAATGTACCTTATTGCAAGTGTAATTATACACTAAATAGTCCCATAAACTTGGCCATATCTCAAAATGTAGAACTGCAATTAAAAAAGCTTCAGTTTTGATTAGTTAACATATAAATGAACATTTTTCATGTTCCATACATGCTATAAGTGAACTTTTATGGTCCTTAAAAGATGTTGTCAATCTTAGACTTTGTTAGCTTGAATAGGATTGGGATCAGTCTCGATCAAGTAGCTATATCTTTAACCATATAAAATATTAGGTAAAACTATTTTATAAGAATTTATATAAGACAAAACTCAAACTTTAATGTTTTATACTTTCATTAATTCTACTTCTAGCATTTTTATATTGTAGGTGTAACAGTCTACTCTAACAACCAAACCAACATAATCCACTCTTGTTTCTCTAAAGCTTCAGTTTCCACACATGAACCCTACCTATAATTATTCTATAATGTTGGCCTTATGCACTAAGAAGGGGGGATTGAATTGGTGTATAAAAATTAAAATTAGAAAGAAAGAGAAGAAATGAGATGAGAGGAAACACAAGATTTATAGTGGTTCGGGTGTAATTAACCATACGTCCACTCCCTAATTCTTCAAAATTGGGTATTCCACTAACTTTCCAAGGTGTTTTCAAGCTTATACCAAACTTTTACACTTGTGTTTTGAAGGCTCACATAACAACCTTTGCACTAGTGTTTTAGGCTTACACAATAATCTTTACAACTTGTGTTTTAACAGGCTCGCACAACAACCTCTCTTAGTATTTTAACAGGCTCACACTATAACCTATTACAAATGGTGTTTGTGCTCACACATAATAATGACTTAAAGAATAGAAAAGGATGAATAACAAAATTGCAAGAGTTTAGTTACAAAGTTATTAATTCTCTATTATTTACATCTGTTTGGTGAGGTATTTATAGCCTCTACCCACCAAAGAGACGTTGCGATAAAACTGGTACAAAATCATCAAAGTATGCTAGACATATTTTCGCATTAAATGCTTGACAGTCGTTCTGTGGTTGCTACTACATATTTGCGGTCGCAAATTCCAAATTCCATAAGGAAAACTCCATTTGTGTCTAATGGCTAGTCCATATGGCAGCTTCTAATAAGTGCATCAGAAAAATATAGTCGTTGCCTTTCAACTGCTCTCAAAAATAGCGATCACGATTTATCTTGTACAGGACACGACTCTGGATGCAAATTCCTTTGCCAAAAGTGTCATCTTCTTTTTTTGGGTTGCAGTCGCTACCAATAAGTTTCCCTCGCAATTTTGGACTTCCAACGGTTACCTAGGACACTTGTCAAGCTCTGATTATGGACTTGATTGCATCTTGAGTTACTTCAAAATTCGTAGTTGTGACTGAGGCAAGTTTTACACCATGAATTCATCTGTCACTTTTGGAGTTCTTCCTTTGGATGAATCGCAGTTGAGAATTACTCCTTAATTTCGTCTATCTAAACTTTTAGCTAGTCTTTTAATGAGTCACGGTCTCGAATTCTAGATTTAGGTCGCGATTTGAAAGTTACTTCAGATACTTTGAAGATTAAGATTTATACCTAACTTCTAACTTAAAGACTTTCACAAGAACTGCAAAACAACACTGAATATAACCATTAAAAATTATCAATCCTCTTTGTCAAGATCAAAAGAGGCCAAAGACTTAAGGTTAACAATCTCCCCCTTTTTGATTTTGACAACTTAGATTGATCCTTAGTGAAAAGGATGTAGGAAGGTGAAGTTGGATTGTAGTATGATTCAATGAATGCTTATGACAAAAATTACTAAGTATAACATTCATTCAATCAAAGGTGAAGTTGATAAAACCATAGGTATATTACTCCCCCTAAACTTATGCTACAGTTATTCTCAAGCTATTTCATTATTTTCTCCCTTTCACAATCTCTCCCCCTTTGGCAATATCAAAAAAAGGGTAAATAAGGAAAAGAAAGAAAGAAAATGAAACTCATGCATAAGAATTCATAAGGAGCAAACATAATGCAATGGATAAAAGAATAAACATCAATCACATAAGATAGCAATGTTTGCAAAGAAACAAGTTTTATTTATATATATTCATAACTGTGGGATCACAAGATTTGTAAAACAATATAAGGAAAGTGAGAAAAAAAATACAAAAGATCCCTAATCTAAAGTAGTGGAGAATCATCTTCAAAAGATGGTGTATATGGCGCTTATTATTCTCCCTTAACTTTGTCTCCATTATCTACATCATCTTCATTGCCATCTCCATGTTGCGCATCTTTAAATTTGGTAAAGTCTGAAAGATGGCAATGAGGAACTCCTAGTTTCTCTTGGAGATCCACCATATTGCTATGAAGATGAGAAAGAAAGAGGAACCTTCTCTTCATCATCCTCATAAGCTTGTCCAACTTGCGATCAATAGTGGCAAGAGATAACTTGGACTTTGGTTGCGATTGAGGTGGAGGAATTGGAATGTTGCCTTATTCGATTTGAATCCTCTTTCACTTGGAAGCTTGGGAGGTTTCCATCTTCTTCACTTCGATGGCACCAATGGTGTAGATATAAGTGTCCAAATGGATTGCCTTAGCATTGATGAGGTAGGTTAGGTCTAGGAAGTTTTGAGAGGGAAGGAGCTTCTTGGTGAGGAATTTCTTTTTTTCCTTATAAAGTGCTCCAACAAAGCGGTAGATGGCTATTATGTGAGAGGGCAAGAGAAACTGGCTTTTGGGTTTAATACTCATGTGGATCAATTGATCCACAAGGTAAAGGCCGGTTTGGATAGGTTGGTTTTTGACAAGGCAAAATAAGAATGCCAAGTCCTTCTGTGAAACCTTCTTGTTACCATCACCTTTTGTATTGACAGAGAAGGTGATGATGCAATGAAAGATCCACAGGAGTAGGCTTTTTATATGTTTGGATAAGGAGGAGGGGGGTCGTGTTCAGTTTTGATCGATATCTCTAACCAAAATTTAAAGTAAATGACGTCGAGTGCGGAGATGATGAATGGGATATGTTCTTCGACTTGTAGGTTGAAAAGTGAGGATAATTGATCGAAGGTGATGTAGAAGGGGTCGTCGAAGGCCCGAAACACCAACCCATATTGGCTGGCTCTCGAATCAAATTTTGGCTGAGTTGCACGGTGCATATGAACTCACATACTATCTCCTTGTATCCTGGTTCATTTCGGAAGATGAATTCGTTCTAGCCCGGATTGGCGAGGAAGGCACGAATCTCTGCATTGATGCCCAATGTCTCTAGCATGAAAGTCGATGGGATTTTGTTCA
The DNA here is from genome assembly GCA_949677035.1 of Omphalea diandra. Lineage (NCBI taxonomy): Eukaryota > Viridiplantae > Streptophyta > Magnoliopsida > Malpighiales > Euphorbiaceae > Omphalea > Omphalea diandra. The sequence continues at coordinate 8,494 of CATIWR010079782.1, forward strand.
GCATAATTACTTTGGAGGAGTTTGCCTTGAATCTCTCCTTTTCCTCATTGGTGATTCCTTTCATGAGATAAAGGGTAGGAGGTGCAGAGGCCTAAGCCACTGCCTTGCCTTTGTCAGCCTTAGAGAATTTCTTAGAAGCCATTGCAAAATGGAGGAAGAAAGCTTGAGAGATTTTAGAGAGAGATGAAGTGTTTGGAAGTGAAGTAAGGAAAACATTGTTGAAGTGGGTATTTATAGGCTTGAAGGGGTGCAAAATGGTCATAAACTACTAAAAATGAATTAAATGAAGAGAGGAAACAGTTGGCAATCAAATCACTTAATTGCCTAGGCGGTTACTCTAATTCACATCCGCAAAATTGGAAGTTGCGACTACAAATTCCTAAAAATATGAGTAACGGACAAATTTTTTTCAGGAAAAGGCACGTCAATGGTCGTATTTTTGAAAAACTTACCAAAATTCATGGTGGAAAATAATTTTCATGACCGCAAATTGACATTTGACAGCCGGGTCAAGTTGACTTGTAATTCGCAACCGTGAAGAAGAAATAGCGATTGCGAATTATGAGTCAGCAAGGATAAGTATGAGAAAATTTTGAAAGCATGTGATCAACTAGAAATAAATAATAAACCTATTCATACAATCATTACTCATGCATAACATACATAACAATTAATCATAGCATCAAAATTTTCACTTTAGGGAACTTTCATCAAGCTTTCCCAATTCTCTCTTAATGAAGTTCATCCTTTCTTAATTTAGAGATTTAGTGAAAATGTCTGCAAGTTGATGATTTGTGTCAATAAATTCTAATACAACATCACCCTTTTACGCATGATCTCTAAGAAAATGGTGTCTTATATCTATGTGCTTACTCCTAGAGTGTTGGATGGAATTTTTAGAAAGATTAATAGCACTTGTGTTATCACATTTGATGGGAATGTGAACAACTATTTTGCCAAAATCCTTCAATTGTTGTTTCATCCAAAGAACTTGGGTGCAACAACTTGGATGAAACAACAGCCCACCGCCACATACTCGGCTTCCGCGATAGATAAGGCAACCGATACTTGCTTTTTACTAAACCACGAAACTAGGCATTCACCTATGAATTGGTAAGTCCCAAAAGTGTTTTTTCTATCTAGCAAGCTACCTGCATAATTCGCATATGAATACCCTATGAGACTAAATGAAGAATCCCTAGGATACCATAACGTTAAGTGTATTGTGCCATGTAAATACTTAAAGATCCTTTTAACATCATTCAAATGAGATTCTCTAGGGGAGGATTAAAACCTAGCACACATGCAAACACTAAACATGATATCGAATCTTGAAGCAGTAAGATAGAGTAGAGATCCGATCATACCTTGATATCTCTTTTCATCTACTTCTTTATCTGTTTCATCCTTATCTAGTTTGATGGTACTGTTCATTGGAGTTTTATCTACTTTACAACCATTCATTTTGAATTTCTTTAGCATTTCCTTTGTATATTTGGCTTGGTTGATGAAGATCCCTTTCTTGGATTGCTTGATTTATAGACCGAGAAAGAATTTGAGCTCTCCTATTATGCTCATTTCAAATTCCCTAGTCAAACAGTTAGCAAAATCCTTACAAAGAGATTCATTAGTAGCACCAAAAATAATATCATCAAAATAGATTTGAACGATTAATGTATCATGCTTGTGTTTTTTGAGAAATATTATGGTGTCCACCTTCCCTTTCTCAAAATCATTTTTTAAGAGAAATGAGCTAAGCCTTTCATACCAAGCTCTTGGAGCTTGTTTTAATCCATATAAGGCTTTGCTTAATTTGAAAACATGGTTTGGAAAACAATAAGACTCAAAATCGGGAGGTTGTTCAATGTAGACTTCCTCCTCTATGATGCCATTCAAAAAAGCACTTTTCACAACCATTTGAAAAAGTTTAAAATTCATATGACATGCAAAAGCTAAGAGAATCCTAATGGCCTCTAGTCTTGCAACAGGAGCAAAGGTCTCATCATAATCTATTCCTTCCTCTTGGTTGTATCTTTTGGCAACCAATCTAGCCTTATTTCTTGTAATGAGACCTTGCTCACCTAATTTGTTCATAAACACCCACTTACAACCTATAATTGGGTGTTCCTTAGGCCTAAGAAGAAATTCCCATACCTTATTTCTCTCAAATTGATTGAGTTCTTCATGCATAGCAAGTACCCAACACTCATCATCAAGAACCTCATCAATTGACTTTGGCTCAAGTTGAGAAACAAACGTAAGATTATTATCTAAGAGTTGAGATATAGTACTTACACCCTTAAAAGTATCACCAATGATTAGGTCCTTGGGGTGATACTTGGAGAATCTCCAATCTTTGGGCAGATCTTGTCTTAGCTCAATTTATTGTTGATGTTGATGTCAGTCTTCATCTACTCTTGATGAATCACCTTCTTCCTTTTCTTTATCAACTCTCCTTGTAGAATCATCCAATTATAGTTTTTCAAGATCACCTACAAGATCATCAACAAAAATACCTTTTCCAATATCAAGTTTACTAGATTTATCAAAAATAACATTCATTGATTTCTCAACTACCATTGTACTTTTGTTAAAGACTCTATATGCTTTACTTGTGGTGGAATAACCCAAGAAGATTCCTTTATTTATTTTAGAGTCAAATTTCCTAAG
>CATIWR010079786.1:0-15683 GCA_949677035.1 Omphalea diandra
TATATATATATATATATATATATATATATATATATATATATATATAAAATCACAGTTTAACATTGTACACATATATAACACCTATCAGCTTGTTATGGCAGAAGATTGGCTTGCTAATAAATATAAATTTCAAGTTATTAGACATTTGGCTAGAGAAATGCACAAGATTATGAGACAGATTGTATAAATTCACAAATAGTGATATATGTAGTTAATCTCCTATTCTAGAGGTATTCAGCTAAAAAAATATAAAATCCACTATACTAAATAAAAGAAAGAGAATTGTATATAATATTGAGATAGGAAACTGAAAAACAAAGAATATAAAATCAATCTGTCAACAATTGAAAACATATATGATTTAATATTTATTTATAAAATCTTAAAATAGTTATTAATTGAAGTAAGATGTATAAATGTATTAAAGAATAAAATTACCAAAAACTGTTTGAATAAGCAAGATGGGTATAAGAATCTGAGTGATATTAGTTTTGGACCCTTGCAAAATTAGAAGTAAAATATAGTGTGAAATGGACATAAGGAATGGGAAGAGAATTGTATATATAAAAAGAAGACAATCAATATTTAATTTGTTTATTAGTATAATGAAACAATATACTAGTTATTAGTTTTATAAGTGGAAAGAGGTACAAAGACTATAAAAATTAAATCAAGAAGTAGACGAATTTGCTATATGGCCACAAAGGAAAGAAGAGGCAAATGAAAGGTTATTAGGCAATTAAGTCATATGTTGCATTTTGGTACCAATCCTCATGAAAGGCAATTTCTTGAAATATTTTTGATTTAGTCTTACACCTACCCCTTTCTTATTTATAGCTCCATCGAAGTATACTCTCCACCCTTGAGGCTTAATTGCTCTTAGCCCTTCATTTGAGAACTACATAAGCTCGGATTCCCCTTCTTTGAGAGGTTATTGTGTCAAGTACTCTGAAATTGCCCATCCTTTAATCACCTTCTTAGCTATGTACTTAATATCAAATTTGGTCAACAAGATCAACCACTTTGCCAATCTTTCAATGAGGCAAGGGGCTTCATGCAAGTATTCAATTAGGTTGAGCTTTGAAACCACCTCTACAAAATATGATTGAAAATAATGCCTTAACTTCTTTGTTATCCAAACTAGTACCAAACAAGTCCTTTCTACTTGGTTATACTTCACTTTGTAGGATAGTAACTTATTACTGAGATATTACACTACATGTTTGCTTCTTGTTCCATCTTCTTAAGCTAACATTACACCAACTAAGCTATCTTCTATTGTCAGATACAAAATCAGTGGCTTTACAGGTTTTGGTGGCTTCAATACAAATGGGTTAGTTAGATATTCTTTTATTTTCTTAAAGAATTTTTGACACTGCTCATTCCACTTTAGTAATTAATCCTTTCTTAACAACTTGAAGATCGACTAACAAATGAAAGTTAGCTTTGTTATAAATTATTTAATGTATTATAAGCAATCCAAAAAACCTTGGATCTTTTTCTCTATTTTTGGTGCAAGTATATCCTAAATTAACTTTACTTTGTCTGGGGTCTACTTTGATCCCCTTCTCACTAGCCATATATCCTAATAACTTACCAAAGGTAGCCCTAAATACACACTTCTTTGGATTCAACCTCAGGTTGTACTTATCGACCCTCTTTAGAAATTTCTCTAAGGCTTCAAAGTGCCCTTCCCTAGTTTTTGAATTCACCATCATATCATCCATATACAATTCCACCTCTTTATAGATCAAGTCACATAGCAAGGCAATTGTCATTCATTGGTGCATTATTGCTCCATTCTTTAGCATAAATGACATCACCTTGTAGCAATACATTCCCCCACTTTATGATAAAAGTTGTCTTCACCTTATATGTGATTGCCATGAGAATCTGGTTATACCTTGAGAATCCATCCATGAAGGAATACATAGTGTAGGTTGTGACATTGTCCACTAGAATGTCTATGTGTGGTAAATGAAAATCATCTTTTGGGTATGCTTTGTTCAGATCCCTATAGTTAACACACATATGCACTCTCATGTCTTTCTTCAGTACTGGTACTATGTTGGCTAACCATTCAAGGTAATCCACCACCTTTAAAAACTTAACATTCAATTACTTTGCTACTTCTTCCTTAACTAACCAAGCCCACTCAGGTCTCATCCTTCAAAGCTTTTGTTTACTGATTTCTTGTGTGGGTAAGTCAAGATTCTGTGTTCTGCAATTTGCCTATCGACCCCTAGCATGTCCTGATATGTCCAAGTAAAGACCCTCTAGTATTTTTTAAGCAGTTGCTCAAACTTTCTCTGATCCTTTAGTGTGATACTAGCGATGAGTAAGATTTTTGGATTTCCCTATGTGCCAAGGTTAAATGTAGTGGTATGCACATAATTAATGTTAAATATGTTCATAAAATGATGCATGCTATGCACACTACCATAAAGAAACACATTACACATATAAGCAAACTCATTATTCATTGCTTTAAACATAAAAAGAAATACATCATCATCCTTAAAGAGGCTAGAAACAAGAACATCTATAGAATCTAGAAAGACAACTTCTTCTGAGGGAGTGATAATCCTCTTCTTATGCCTTCTCTTCATTCTTCTATTTACTAACTAGCATGCTTGTGTTCTCACCTTGTGTAACATTTATTCTATTCTTACCCTCTATCCATCTTGCGTTCCTATGACAACTTTGAGAACCCCCTCAAAACTTTATTTCATCTGATCATTTGTCAACTCAATCTTTAGAAAATATACTGAGAGAGTTACACTTTTCGTTATAGTTGGCTCAATCTCTACCGTAGGGTCTTGCATTTCCTTACCACCCACTTCATTAATAAAGTTCATAATCATGCTCTAAATATCCTCTAATTTTATCGTTGTGTACACAACTTCAACAAACTTACATGACCTAGTATATTTCCATTCTGAGTCTATAAAGGGTGCATTCTACTTTATCGATTCAAGCCCATCCTTTACGTGATCTTTCCTAATGGCCCATAATTTCTAATCTAGCAAATGCTGCTCAGTTTGTTCATCAGTGATCTTCTTTTTATCATTCCATGGTCATGTATATTGAGGACCATACAAGACTACAAGTTGATCTGATTCCCATTCGTTCTCTATCACCAAGATCTGCTTACCCTTATTGTTCCTTTTTTTCTTATGATCCTTCTCTTCGAGCAAGTCATCATAATTTTGATATCCTAACTCACCAACATCTAGTTGGAAAAATGCCTTCTTGTGTTTGTCTATATCCTCACCTATTAATTCCTCCCTCTTAGGCACTTCTTGGCCAACTATTCAAGTGGTTTCCCCTTCCTTCATATAAAGAAATCAGATAGTGGTTCATATAGGTCCTTCACTTTTAAGTTTAACACTTTACCATTGTACCTCAGTTCTTTTCTTGTAGTTTAAGTGGGGATTTTTAGGAACTCTAATATGCCGATAGAATTCTTTCCTAACCCTATCCTAGAAGAAAGTTTATGTTCTTCATAATCCCTATAACTTTAGGATTAACATATTTATCAGTGACGCCTACAACCTAAAATCCTCGAAGATATAGAACAAACACACTTAAAGTTGATATAATCTCCCTAGCTTCTGCACAAATGGTCACAATCTGTCCTTTATAAGGAATCTTAACATTATGGTGATCCCCTATTTGATACACTCGAAGGTACTAGGCTAATGAGCAATGAATCATCCTCATGATCTCCTAAGCCCGAATGGAGCTTAAGTTTCAAGTTTGGAGAAGCATTGATTTATCTAAGGGCACTTAGTGCACATGGTGAAGTGTGAAGGCTACATTAATGCAATGGACTAACTTATTGACAAGTTTAAGATATTAAAAGTAAACCAAAGTTTAAATGCAAAGTCAATTTTAGGTCTCTAGTGGAGTTACCACTATGAGCACCTAAAATTTCGCAATTTCACTTGAACAAGTGGAATCTTACTTGCAACTCCATCCTTTTATTGATCAATGAGGGATTGAGAGGACATGGGTCTTTACATTGGTAATGACCCCAAGATATAGGGAGCGTTTGGATCAGCAGGGGATCCTTTTAGGCCTTGCATAATTTGAAAGCCTTTAATCCAAAATGGTGGTCATCAGGGGACCAAAAGTGGGAGAATATGTTGGTACCATCCTTATGGAATATAAAGTCACCATCTAACTTTGGTTAGGACAAGAATTCAAAGAAGGAAAATTTTGAATCTAATTTAAGTCAATTAAATGGTCCATTTCGTCTTCACCCCACAAATGATCAGGTTCAAAATTAGGTACAACTTGGGGAAGAGATTAAGCATTCGTAAGCCACCCATATATTAGGATCTAGCCTTCAGGCATCCTTGGCTCACTTTTAATATTTTAACTGAGTTATTAATTGGTCCAACCAATGCATCTAAACATGCATCTAAGTGTGATTCACTTAGGCAAATCAAATCATCAACTTAAAGGGGTAGGAGGTCATGCATCATGGCAAAGGGGATAAGCATATGTTGTCATCTATTCTTCCATATTCAAACATCAAAGAGGGAGTAGGGATCATGCATTCATGGAAAAAGGGATAAGCATGTATTGTGATCCTTTCATCCATATTCAAACATCAAAGAGGAAGTGAGGGTCATGCATTTATGGCAAAAGGGATAGCCATGCTTATCATCCATTGTTCATGACCACATAGTGTAACCATTGAGACCAACTTATGGTCTTACTCAAACATAACACCTAAACCCAAAAGAATAATAATTTACTAAATTAAACAAGTATAAAAAAAACTAAAAATCCTTAAAGCACAAAGAATTAATATAACACATATTACTATCTCGCCCATGCAAATGGTGCCTAGATATGCATCTAAGTCCATAATATCACATTCCCACATAACTATCCAACAACCACACAAAATCAAAGCACATGAACCATAAGCTTTAAAAGAGGTAAAACGTGTAATATAAGATATTTGGAGGATGTTTAATGGCATAAGGAAATAACTCATCATAAGACAGATCATAGGATTGTTGAATCCTCACCTTTTATAGCTTTAATAGAGCATGATATTCACATGTACCACTAATCATATAGGGTTAGCATACAACACAAGAATGAGGGAGATTGAGGGCCACAATACTACTCACTTATTAAACATAAACATAATTACAAAAGGGACTCTTAATGTCATTGGAACTTTAAGTTCCTTATTTGGTTGTGGTCCTCAAAGATCAAAATAGAATAAAAAACAACACAAAAATAATAAGTAAGGGGCTTGAAACATTACATGAAAAAAGGTTGCAAAACCACTTTAAAACCATGCAAAGGTCCTATTTTAAGATGAATGAGGGTTCCTAGGATGTTATTCCTCATCCCATTCTAATACTATAACATTGGAACACCTTAAAAAGTGTTTTAGAAAAAGGAAATCCAAATAGAAAAGAGAAACAAAACTTTGCAAAAACTTTTGATTAGTCAAATGGGGTTGTACAATCCAATATTAGGGTTGTATAGTCTAGATAAAGGGTTGTACAACCCAATATTGGGGTTGTATAGCCTAAATGAGGGGTTGTATAACCTACAATCAAGGCTGTATAACCCTATGTTTTATTGGTTTTGAAAACATGGAAGAAAAAGAAGGAAAAGAAGGGGGAGAGTGAGGGAGGGGGTTCTTATATGCCTTTATGTGTTTTTGTTCCATCTTACGCTCGTAAGTACAATACTTTCCTCTAAAATACTTAGGAAATGCATAAAGTTAGAGATTAAGCCTATTTCTACCTTAGGAATGATTGGAATTAGTTGAGGCTTAGGGTTTTTATGTTTGAAGAATGTTTGAGAAGTAATTTTGGCATAGTAACCTTAGGGTTTTCAAGCCTTTTCCTCTTTTTAAAAGGGAGGGACATTTATAGGTGTCAGGTTAGTACACTAAAGCCTAAATGGTTATGGTTGCACCATGGATGCCAATAATCACAAAGAGGGAGATGAACCTCCTATAAGTAGGGTTTCCATATGGGTTGTACAACCAAGTGCGACCTTAGGGTTCAAGGGGGACCGGTTCTAGAATATTCGATAGACTTGGGTTTTATGGTGAGATGTACAACCTTGGGCATGGCTATATTGCCTTGGTTTTTAAGTTGTACAACCCTGCTTGATGGGTTGAATAGCCCATTGACGTTGGCAGGAGGTTATGAGCTTGGTCTTGGGTTTGGTCTTGGGCTTCTTTAAGGTTTCCTAAGACTTTTATCTTCTCTTTTGGCAATTGCCCTTATATTTTAGGGATAGGTTTTGTGATTTTCATCATTGGGCTTTGCATCTGGAGGTTTATAATCTAATACTTACAAGTACATCTACCTCTTAAACTTATTCACTTAGATTTTGTTGGACCTATAAGAAATGCTAGTTTAGGTGGTAAAGTAGATAACTACTATAAGTTCACTTGGGTTAGTTTCTTGGCTCATAAGAGTGATGTTTTTTATGCTTTCAAAAGCTTTGCAAAATGTGTTCAAAATGGAAAGGGTTGTTTTATTTCTTCTATTAAAAGTGACCATGGAAAAGAATTTCAAAATGAGTTTTTTGAAAATTATTGTTTAGAGAATGAGATTTCACATTACTTTTCAATGCTTAGAACACCATAACAAAATGGTGTTGTAAAAAGAAAGAATAAAATATTTGTTGAGATGGATAGAACTATGTTGAATGAGTATTTTTTTTTAAATTACTTTTGGATCGAAGCCATTAATATCTCTTGTTATATTGCAAATAAAATATTTACAAGACCCATTCTAAATAAAACCTCTTATGAGCTATGGAATAGAAGAAAGCCCAAGCTTTCATATGTAGAGTCTTTAGATACAAATGCTACATCTTGAATACTATTAGAAAATTATATTCAATATTAAATATTCTATTATATTATTAATTTCTATTATATTATTAATTAAATTAGAAATTATATTATATTATTAATTAAATTTATTATTAATATTAATTAAAATTTATTATTAATTAAATTATTAAATATTATATTGATATTCATTAATATTCAATATTCTAATTAATATTTGAATTAAGACAACTTTGGAAAATTTTCCTCTAAAATTGATGAAGGCATTTTTTTAGGTTATTCCACCACTAGCAAGGCCTACAGGGTCTTTAATAAAAAGTCCAAGATGGTCAAAGAGTCCATGAATGTTGTGTTTGATGAGTTTAGTATGCTTGATCTTGAGAAAAGTCCTCTTATTGATGATCATATAAGTGATTTTGAGAAGCGTGAGCTCAACTCTACTCCAAAGAAAAGTATGGTTGAAATTGAAGAGTAAGAGCCACTCAAGAGCTAAAATAAGTTCAATCCCAACGAGAGGAGAACTAAGCTCAAGAACTACCCAAAGATTAAAGGTGCTCTAAAAATCATCCAAAGGAGCTTATAATTAGTGAAATATTTAAAGGTGTAAGTACTAGAGCTCAACTAAATGCATTATATAATAACCTTGCATTTGTTTCTCAATTGGAGCCAAAGTTAATTAATAAGGCTTTTGATGATGAAAGTTATATGTTTGCTATGTAAAAGGAACTCAACCAATTTGAGTGAAATGTGGTTTGGGAAGTTGTTCTTAAGCTAAAGAATCACCTAATTGTAGGTTACAAAGGGGTGTGTAGGAATAAGTTACATGATTATGGTTCCTCTATTAGGAATAAAGCTACATTAGTTACCAAAGGATATAACCAAAAGGAAAGCATAGCCTATGATGAAACTTTTTCCCCCATTGCAAAGTTATAGGCCATTAGAATTCCTTCAGTATATATATGTCACATGAATTTTAAGCTTTTTCAAATGGATGTTGAAAGTGAATTTTAAACTGGATACATTGAGGAGGAAGGTTGTGCGGAACAACCTCTGGGATTTGAATCACATGATTTGCCTAACAATGTTTTCAAACTAACTAAAGCCTTGTATGGGTTGAAATAAGCTCCTAGCACTTGGTATGAAAGGCTTAGTTCATTTAATTTGAAAAATGATTTTGAAAAAGGCAAGATTTACACTCCTTTGTTGATCAATTAACACATATAAGCCTCTCCAAAAGAAGTTAATTCCTTCTTCCCTCCTACATAACTACCATATATTGATTTGCAGGAGCACTAAATCTTAAAAATATGGCTTTTTTAATCAAAGCCTACCTACCTTATGAAAACTTACTTGACCTTACCTACTTGATCAATGTTAAGTTGATAATAACATACACATATGAGAGCACTTGCTGGGTGACCAACGTGTTAGGCTTCAACAAGTTTCTTAGGCTCAAAGAAGAAGAGGCTTGTCATTAAAGTAGGATAAGAAGAGGCCCCCTCGAGAATAAAACATACAAATTTAAGTTCATCTCCCTCTTCATCTAAACCTTCCTTTTTGGACGAGATTTGTAAATAGTTGGGAAAGGTCCTTAAGAAGGTCAACTTCCTCCATTTTCTTCAATGTTGACATTATAGAATTTAAGAAAAGCTTAATCTTGACCCATGTCACGTACTAGATTTTGAGGAACCAGACACCAAAGAGGAAGAAGGCAACAATAAAGGCGAAAAAGGCAATGGAATAATGAAAAAAAAAAAGAAGAACAAGAACAAGAAGATGATGAATATAGGAATGATGATGATGATATTTCCCTAATTTTTTATTTTTTTTTCTATTGTTCATATTCACTTTCACAATTTTTATGTTTTTCTTTTATGTTTTCTATTTTCCCAATTTTTAGGCTCTAATTTGTGTGATCAAACATTCATATATGTTTGAAATCTTATCTATATACTTGTATTTCTTTATTAATGAATAATGTGTTCTCTTTATGATTATTCATTATCTTTTATCTTTTTCATTATTTTGTATGGTTCTTTATCTATTGAGAATCGTTAATTGGTTGACACTATGAACTCACTAATCTCCCTCTCCTTATTATGCATTTCCCCTTCTTTTTGATATTGACAAAAAGGGAGAGATAAATTGGAATACATATGCAAATTGATAATTGGATGGTCTAATTGACATTACTATAGGGAATATGGATTGAAGGGGAGTAAGCCTAAGTGTTTATCATCTTCATTCAATTACTAAGGAACTAAGTAATCTACCTTCTCATTGACTTCCAAACACTTAAAATCTGTAAGAGTATGCATAATTGAGTTCATATCCTTTGCATATTCAATCTAGATTCTCAAAATAAAAAATGGCTTGTTAGACTAAGTTGGTCAAACCTATAATCTTGATAATGTAGATTGAAAGGTTTTAATGCCTATTTTAAGAGTTGTTCTTACAAAAAAAAAAAGTTAGAAATATATTAAAAGTTGAATGGAAGTGAATTTCTCCAAGTCACAAACTTATCCGCTAAATCACAACCACTATATATGGATCGCGACTACTATCACCATAAATCATGGAAGCAAAAGCTCTAGTCCATTTTGCAATGGGAGTTGTGGTACCAATCATTGTCGCTACTTTCAAAAGACTTGAAGAGTGTTCCAATGGCCAACCAAAGAACCAATTGAGTTGAGCCATACGTCCTTAATGTCATTTAGAAGTTTAAAACTCGCGATGGTGATTTTGGTAGTGACCATGAAACATCATCAACTTTGAACTCAAAAAGGGTAGTTTGATTAGCAATAAAGGTTGCATCTCCCTTATTCCACTGCTATTCCAAATTACGACCATGACACAATTTAGCAATCAAAATATTTGGAATTCATTAAAGAGTTCTAACGACTAGTTTTTTGAAGGACTAATGCTTAAATGCTAAATGTCACTAGTGGTTAGACACATTTCAAGATCATGACTAAGAAAATGGCAAAATCTTAAGCGAAATGTTACTCACAATCATGAATTATTGTCTCAATCTCTATTTGATTCTAAGAAGTTTTAAATACAAGATCTGCCACCATACCTTAAAGATTTATACATAGTTTTATTTATAATGGCCTTTTTGCAGTTCGAACTTATGAATACTCCACCAAATGGCTTTGAATGCAAGAGGATAACCTTTTATTGTGTCTAAATTCCTACACTTTTAATTCTCAAAGTTTAAACTCATTAATTCCTTGCTCTTAGGTTGTTGAAGGTTTGGTGTGAGGCTTAAACAATTTAGGTTGGATTTTAGAGCGAGTCTAAGTGAGAAAAACTCATGTGTATGGTTATGTGTGAGTTATAAACACAAGTGTAATTATGGTTTTAGTGTGAGCCTAAATAATAAGTTTAGTGTAAACTTGTAAAACACTAAAGTGAGTAAGTAAAATACCCAATTGGTGAATTGAGGAGTAGACATAGTGTTGGTTAACATTCAAACTATTATAGAATTGCTTGTGTTGATTTTCCTCTCCTTTTCCTCAAACTTTAGCCTATTTGGACTCCATCCAAATTTCAAATTTCCATCAATTTAACCCTATTTCTTGGTTCATAAGGGTCAACACATAAAATAGGTTAATCATCTAATTCCTTACATTTTGCATATAAGAATACACAAGATACCAAGCAAATCCCTAAAATATGAAAACCTATGATAGTGCATGAGATTCGAACCAAACATCAAAAGATAAAGTAATTAGAGTAAAAAAGTTAACAATTGAATATTGCAAGTTTCAAATATGCATATTGCATGCAAGCCTATGCAAAAAGCTAATATTTTGCATTTCATATAGGCATGTGCCAAAATATAATAAAGATTTGAAAATTTTAAGAAATTGTGATTATACATGTTATTTTAGATAAGTATGGTAATAAAATGCCCTAAGGTATATGCAAAATTAAATTAAATTAACTTTTTAAACTAATTCTTATTTTTTTGCAATTACATGAATTAAAAGGGCGAAACTTAGATAACGACAAGTATTATAAACACAAACAATAAATTTACAAGCATCACAGGCATAAATTTGCAAAATAATTAACAAAATTGCAAAAAATAAAATAATTTGTAAAAATCCACAATATTGGAAAATATTCAACCATAAATAACCTAAAATTTGCAAAAGCTCACAAAATTTGATAAAATTTGGCAAAATTTTAACAAAATTTTGAAAATAAATTTGCCAAGTCTCACAGGTATGCATCCAAATTTTCAAATATATGTTGCAAACTAATTTGTGCAATTTTCATGTACAGAGCTTTAAAGCAACAAAACATGTAAATCAAGGCAACTAACAGATAAATGATTAATAAATGATTTAAAAAATCTCTACAGTGAGTGTCCTATATATAGTCTAGTTTAATTTTTAGGAACTAACTTAGTGTTCACATGAAGATCAAAGTTTGTGACAATAAGTAAAATTTGAAAGTTTAAAAGTGCTAGACAAAAGAGAAGATGAGAAGAAAAGAAAATGAAAAAAATAAGAATAGAGGACCTACTACGTCAAAAGTTGCTTCAATTAAGTAGAAGTAGAAGTTGTAAATAATGGAGTTCAGACCCTTCAAGCACATTGTAGGCAAAATGTACATGAAAGCCTGTATCGAATCAAAGCCCTGATCGACAATCAGGTTTCCTAAAGAATCATAGACAACATCCTCTCCCTTAAGGAAATCTACAAAAGCATCATACATTGGGTCTTCAAATTGGGCCATAATAAATTTGAGTCAAGGAAGCCTATGAACTCTATGTATAAAGAATTTTAAGGAGAGAAAGAAGGCAGGAGAAGTGAAAATGACATGAATGAGTGTTAGGCTCGGTTGAAACCTTATATATTAGGGATTATCTATACAAATAAGCCTTATCTGTACAAGCAACTAATGCTACTTTACCTTTAAAAATTACCATAACCCTCTATGACCATTGGATTTTAGGCCTTAGGATATAAGCCTAATGATGAGAACTAATAGCATCAATCCCCAAAGGTGTAGGGGAAAGGTTGTAAAAGGAAGGAACAAGGCTTAGGATGAACATTAGATTAAACCCAAACTAAGCCAACAAACCAAAGTAAGACCAACCTAAATACCACTAAAAACCCTTTAGATGGTTATACAACCAACATACATGGTTGTATAACTAAGTTCTCAACCATAATATAAGGAAGATTCTAGAATAATTGACTATTGACTCTTTCATGGTTGTGCAACCAACTTTTTTGCTATGCAAATAACTTAAAAACCTTAATTCCAAAATCTTCATCAACCTTATCTACTAAGAACCAAGTATTTGATGCATCCTAAGTTATTCTAGCTCAGGTTCATGCACTCCTCCTTTATAAATACCCCTTCATTTAAAAGAAGAGAGAGAGGATTTTGAATCCTAAAGTTACTATGCCAGAATTGCCACTAAACTCACCCAAACCTAGAAACTTCGCACCAAATCACTCATACAAATATCTAAGGTAGACTCAAGACCATTATGACTTAATTTTGTGCATTGCCCTTACATTTTGGAGGATTGATAAATACCTAAGTGCCTCTAAAGGCAAGATAAGTTGAAAAGAGAATCTAAGGCATCCATCACTTTCCCTTTCTCCCTATTTCTTCTTCTTTTTTTGTTTTTGCAAAAACTAGTCTTAGTATTTGTACAAACCTATTTGTGGTATTACAAACCATTAAGCAGGCTGCACATACCACTAGTTATATGAACAATCCATTTTGACTGTGAAATAACATGATTTCTTCCTTTCTTCCATCATTTTCCTTATATTTTCTAGGGTTTATTGGAGTATCTTAGGAGCTCTAATGGCATAATAAGGATAGATCTTGAGACCTATGACTCATAATCCTCAATAATTAAAGCTAAGATCAAGTTTAAAGGTTTCTTTTTCTTGGTTTTAACATTTTTAACTTCTCATTCTACATATTTCCCTTTTCCCTTTACATCATGTATTCTATTTTAGTGCCATTTTAGAAATGATTAAGAGAGGGATTACAAATCCCAATGACTTTATAAACCATTGTTTCTTAATGTTTCATTTGTTATTTAGTTGCTTGATATTTTCTAATTATCACTACTATGGAGGAGTGGCTTGCTATCTAGCTTATTTACTCCTTCCCTTTTCTTCTAGGTAATCGCTTGATTAGACTAAAAAGAAGTTTAACACTTCATGATACCTAACCTTATTATCTTTTATGTTTTATGACTAATGTATATCTTTAGCTTTATAAAAATATCTCCTTTAAGCATATTCGTACACTAACCTCTTTAAATGGTTAGTGGAATCTATAGAGATTCTCTAGCTCTTTTGAGCAACTTTGGATAAGGATCCAATGATCCTAGGATTCAAATGACTTCCTCAATACCTTCTCCATCCTCTATATTGCATTAGTATTTCAATTTTTCATCATAATTTAATGCCATCTTTGTATGTTTTTATGTTACTTATTGATTTGATTACTTGGTGCTAATATCTAATATATGTGGTAAGTGGAATGATAGGCATGGTGATATTAGACTTAGAAATGAAATTAGGTTTCCTTGATTTAGAGAGGATGTGATAAGGCCATTACTTAAGGTGCATTTAGGTCCTTGAGTTATTTTCTTATTTTGTTTTCTTTATAGCATACTAACTTGGTTGTTCTTTATGTGTAGGTGGATATGCCTATCATCTTTAATTTTTTTTGCATGGTTACTTTATTGATTAAGCATGTTCACCCCTTCCCCTCTCCTTATTGAATGGTTGTAATGTTGTCTATGCTATGTGTTTATTTGAGGTGCACTAGAAACAAATTTAGGATCGATAACCTGAGTAATCAATAATAAAGCTAAAATGGTGATTGTGAGATGTATAAAGGTAAAATCCTTGGATTTGGGTGGTTTGAGGGTACCTAACCTCTTCCTTAAGCTATACCCAATCATCAAACTTGATCTCAATCATACGATGGAAGAGAGGATTGTTAAAGAGATGAACATGCACCTTAATTAAATCATGAAGAAGATTGAAACATCTGTTAGCATAATTAATAAGGGGAAAACACCCATGGAGACATCTCCACCTATGGTTATTGATGATGACTTGTTTGGGATGAAAGAGTATAATGAAAGTAAGATGGTCAAGGAAGTAATGAGTATTACTGGAACTCCCGATAACCACATAGAAGTGAGGAAGAAAATGTTTGATTCAATGAACTAGCTAAATAATTGAAGAAGATAAAAAAGACTCTAAGCACTTGGGGTTTGGAAAGGAGAACTGACGCTCGTAAACTAGAGAAGTTTCTTGCTAATTTCCAGATGCTTAAGCTTCCTAAGTTCATTAGAACCTAAAATGGAACCAACCATATCCATTTCGATGTGCTAATAATGAAGACATTTGGAATGCCCATAGACATTATGCTTGAAATATTTAAGTTATCATATGAGGGATCTATGAAGACTTAGTACTAGAATTTGCCTAAGATGATCAGGGAGATTAAAAAGAGCTAATAGAAGCTTTTAAGAAGAAGTATGCTTACAACTTAACATTAGAAGTCACTCTGTAAGATTTTGAGTAATTAAGATTGAAAATTGATGAGAGCTTTAATAACTATAAAAGAAGGTGGAAGAAGATAGCCTTAGAAGCAATTAATAGTCTGTCATGCCCTAAATCTGGGGGAAATCATGACCAGCCTGAAGCTAAAGTTGTGGCCTTAACCTCACTAGCCCATATGCATATCTAAATTAATAAAAATATAAGTTTTCAAGTAAGAAGAAATGAAAAGCAATTAAATAAATTATTTCAAAATAATTTTAGCATGTAATTGACACCTTATCAAATATAATTTATTTATTAGTTTATAGTATATCAAATTCAAATGTTTAAAATAATTAAATTACATTGAAAATCTACAGGGATCATCTACTAAAGATAGAAAATAAATCGAGTCAAATATAATTAACACCCAAGAAAAATATAAATGCATACTTTAACAAATCAACTTGGAAAAATAACTAGCCTTACTTGATATTAAACAAGACCTGCAAAACTGAGTTGTGAAGGGGTGAGTATAACCATAGCTCAGTGAGAAATTATATGAGACAGGAAATATCCTAATCTCTTATAAAGTTTATATAAAATAATAATTAATAAATAATAATACATGACCACATCACATGATCAAGATCAAGTAAACATCATAAATCAATTTACAAGTACAAAATTGAATAGATTAAGAATGACAATTAATTTCACAAAATCACACATATGGGGAAGGCTAAGACAAAATTGATCATTTAATTCATATAGGGCTTTGAAGTTAACATTTAACATATACAATTGAGGTCATTATAGGGTATACACCAAATTATCCTCTACAAGCCTATATCTATATACATATGTACATATATCCCAAGTGCACCATGGGGGTTCAAGTCCTTGTTTTTCACTAACACAACACATATAGCAAAATAATTTTCAACAAATACATTAAGCACAAATGTATGCATATAACATATGTAATCATTCCCTTCTAAACACATAAGCAACCATGCACATAAATTCAATTATACAATCAACCTTTTTTTTTAAAAAAACTCAAGTATACTCATAAAATCCCTTACTTGAATATAAGCTTCAATGTATAACACACATATGTTGGTTCATCACTGATAGAACCACCTATGCAATATGGTTACATTTAATAAAATGTAATTAACATATAAAATTATAATTATAATTCTAAATGTGTAAATATAAATATATGTATAATTTTCCATTAACTAATATATTTTAATTATATTTGTAACTAAATAATTTAAGTTATA
>CATIWR010079800.1:0-23744 GCA_949677035.1 Omphalea diandra
TTATCTACTTGCTCCACCAATCCATACCTTTGAATATCTAACCACTCAAAGAATTTGCCTTCCCCTAGATGTCTCTTGAGAAGCTTTAAAGCTAATTCTTTTTTCTTGTCCATCTTGAGATGGAATTTTAGGACAATGAGTGGAGGTTGCTCTGTTGTTAGACTAGGTTGGTCAAACCTAAGTTACAGGCCTCTTTTGATCTTAATAATATTGGTACTAATGTTTTGTTTAAAGTGTTATTTTTGCATTGTATAAGTTAGGTTTTCATTAGAAGTTGGATGAAAGTCTAAATCTCTAACTTTAAGTAAGACACCCTAATTCGCGATTAGGATCCCATAATTCGCAATTGTAACCATACATAAGAATGAATGAAGTTAGGCCATAAGAATGAATAGAGGAAATCATAGCCACGATCTAGCTAAGAGAAACTTGATTGTAACACAGAGGAATTTACAGTGGTGTTCGCATCCTATGTCGCGACCACGAATTTCATAGTTGAAAGAAGGGAACCAAATTTGCAACCACAACACGCCAAATGTCTAAAGTAATCGTTGGAATATCAAAATTTGCGAGGGCAAAGCACCTGTCACGATCACAACCAAAGAAAGTGTTTTCTCCTCACCAAATAAAAGAATTTACGATCTTAGTCATGCCCAAGAAAGATATCAATTGCAATTGCAACTTTTGGTTGAACAGTGAAACACAACAGTTATATTTCTTGGATGACCAATGGGAGATGGACATGTGGACTAGCTGTTAGACACAAAATAAGATTCTCTACTGCTATTTCAGGCTTTCTAGAGCAAATTGGAAAATCATGATTATGAAATGCCATTCATCGACTTCAGTCTAACAGGCATTTAATGCAAAATCTGCCTAGCTTACCTTAGAGATTTAGGGATAGTTTATGAGTAACATCTCTTTAGTGGTTGTTGCCTATAAATACTCCATCAAACATATGTAAATGTAAGAGAATTTCATTAATTGTAACTGAACTCTTGCGAATTTGCTTCATAACTTCTTATTCTTGATTATGAGTTTTTGATTTTTTTAGTGCTAGCATTAAACACCTTTGTAATTAGGTTGAGACTTAGCCTAGCTTTTAAAACTCTTGTAATAAGTTAAAGTGTGAACCTATCCAAAAGACTTAAGTGAGGTTTTATATGAGCCTAGAAACACAAAGTGTAAAGGTTATATGTGAGCCATAAAATACAAATTGTATAAGTTAGGTGTGAGCTTAGAAACACCATTTTTAGTTGAGTGAAATAGCCAATTATAAAGAATTAGGGAGTGGATGTAGGGTTTGTTAACACTCGAACCACTATAAACATCTTGTATTCATTTTCTCTACCTTCTTTTAATTCTCTAAAGTCCTCACCTTCCCTTCAAATTTTTTAATCTCCTACCAATTCAACCTCACTTTTTAGAGCACTAGGGCTAACAAGTGGTATTAGAGTTTTGTCTCATTTCAAAGCTTAATTGTGTGAGAAAAGATCATGGCACAAGAAGGAATCCACACTTATCTCAAGCCTTATTTTGATGGATTTGACTATACTCATTGGAAGTATAGGATGAAAATTTACTTGGATTGTGATGTGGTGGATCTTTAGGACATTGTAGCTAAAGAGCAGAAGCCACCTACTAAGGTGGTGGATGGAAGTAAAGAATTGATCCCGAGAGAAGAGTGGGTTGAAGCTCATATGAGATCTAATCAAAGAAATAAGAGAGTTATGGCAATTCTTCAGAGTTCTCTTTCAAGAGAAGAAATTGGAAAGGTCTAACATTACCTCATAACTCATGGGATTTGGAAGGCCTTGAAAAATTACCATGAAGGCACTACTTTGGTGAAGTCTAACAGGCTTGAAATGTATGTAATTGAATAAGAGCTGTTTATGATGAAGGAGAATGAAAGCATCACGGATATGATGAATAAGCTCCTTACAATTGTCATAAGCATGAAAAAGTTTGGAAGAATTCTCACCAATCATGAGGTAAATTCAAAAATCCTTAAATCTCTACCTCTTGAAAAGTTTGGAGCCAGGGTTTGCAACATCCAATAGTCAAATCCAGAGATTGGGAAGGTGCCAACCGATGTTCTAATAGGCAAGCTTCTAACTCATGAGTTAGCCTTAAACAAGGATGAAGAAATGAAGAAGATGAAAGGACAAAGAGGTAAATAAAAAAATTAGAAAGAAGACCTTGGCTTTCAAATCTTCATCCAAGGAAAAGGAAGTTGAGGTGGGTTCAAGTGAAGAGGAAAGTAACAAAGAATAAGAGAAGCTGGCCATGCTTTCAAGAAGAAAAAAGGAGGTGATAAGGAGAAGAAAAAGAAAAAAAAAAAGCTTCAAGAAAGTAACTCTAAACCCCAAGGAAAGATTAGGTGATGTTACATGCTATGAATATGACAAACAAGGCCACATCAAGTATGACTGCACTAAATTGAAGAGTAAGAAGTTGCAAACTTGTGCTTCATAGCACAAGATGATTCTTTAAATGAGGTCAATTCTTCTCCCCATTCTTATGAAGAATATGATGAGTTAGATGATGTTGATGATGAGCTTTTAGAAGCTCTCACCTTAAGATGTGATAAAGACAAGTCACAAATGAAATCTTACAAGAAAAAAATGTTCCAAGCTAGAAGATGTTTTAAATCCTTGAACAATCTTTTAAGTGAATGGAGGACTTCAAATGAAGAATTCAAAAAATCTATTGAGAGTCTTTCAAAATTATCTTCATCCTTAAACTCCTTGAGAAAAAAAAATGACTTCTTAAAGGGTGAAGTCTTTAAGCTTAGAAATTCTATTTCTAAGTTTCACAAGGGAAATGAAGGTTTGGATACATTTATTGTATCTTAAAGACCTCTTTTAGTTAGACATGGTCTAGGTTTCAATGGAGCTTCCTCATCTACACCATCACATACAACCTTCAATAAAGCCTCAACACTTCAAACATCCAGCATTGAGGTAGTTGATAGGAAAAGCACTTAAAGCACTAAGCCACCATTGCCCAAAGGCAAAGATAAGGCACCTCAAGGCTTAAATCTTACTTTAAAGAGGGCAAATCATGCATATATTTACACCAAAAAGAATTCTCACCCAAACACACGTAGAAAATTCACTTTTACACCCATTCATTCATGTTCATGCTCACATTCAAATCATCTTAGTATGAGAAAATCCCCCACTCATACTAAGGCCATGTATAAGAGGAAGACTTATAAGTCTAGACTCTAATGCCACTATTGCATGAAGTTTGGTCACATAAACATTCATTGTTATATTAGGAAGGCATACGTCAAATTGGAGAATCCTTTTAGGCCTAACCCCCTATGACCCAAGTATGCTTGGGTACCAAAACAAAAATGATTTATTTGTGTTGTGTAGGATTGTTTGGCAACCACTAATGAAGTAAATAATTGGCATGTAAATAGTGGTGCTCAAAGCACATGATAGGCAACAAGAAGCTATTTATTGCCTTAAGACAAAAGGAAGGTGGTAATGTCACATTTGGAAACAATGCCAAAGGCAAGGTAACTGGCATTTGCACCATCAGTAAGAATGGTTGTTCTTTCATTGATGATGTTTTACTTATTGATGGATTGTAACATAATTTTTTTAATGTAAGTCAATTATGTGATAAGGGTAATAAAGTCACCTTTGACCCTAGATAATGCTGAGTTACCACTTTGGTGGATAAAAAAGTAGTCTTCAAGGGTGAAAGGAAGGACAACACCTACCTAATTGACTTAGACAAATTGGCTAACCAATCTTTCAAGTGTGTTGTGTCACTTAGCAATGAAGCTTGGCTTTGGCATAAAAGACTTGGACATGCTAGCATGAAGCTCTTACAATGCTTATTAAAAGGAAAGCTAGTGGAAGGTCTTCCCAAGCTAAAGTTCTCTAAGGACAAAACATATGGACTATGCCAAATGGAAAGCAACATCAATCTTCTTTCAAAACAAAGAATGTTATAAGTATATCTAGACCTATTTAACTTATCTATGTGGACTTAATAGGACCTACTGGGAGTGCTAGTTTAGGTGGAAAATTTTATGCACTTGTCCTAGTTGATCATTACTCCAGATTTACATGGGTATCTTTTCTAGCTCATAAGCATGATACTTTTGATGCGTTTAAAAGTTTTACAAAAAGAGTTCAAAATGAAAAGGTTTACTTCATTTCTTCTATAAGAAGTGACTATGGAAAAGAATTTCAAAATTAATATTTTGAATCTTATTCCTTAGAGAATGAGATTTTTCATAACTTTTCAACTCCTAAATCGCTACAAAAAAATGGTGTTGTAAACATGAAAAATAGGACATTAGAAGAAATGGCTAGAACTATGCCCAATGAGTATTCATTGCCCAATTACTTTTAGGCTGAAGCTATTAATACTTTGTGTTATATTGCAAATCATGTTTCAAAAGACCCATTCTTAATAAAACCTCTTATGAGCTTTGAAATAGTAGAAAGCCTAAGTTTTCATACCTAAGAGTATTTGGATGTATGTGTTATACCTTAAATACTAAGGATAATCTTGGAAAATTTGATTAAAAAACAAATGAATGTGTTTTCCTAGGTTATTCCACCACAAGCAAAGCCTATAGGTTTTTAATAAAAGTTCTATGGTTGTTAAAGAGTCATAAACATTGTGTTTAATGAATCTAGTAAACTTGATCTTGGGAAAGGTTCTCTTGTTCTTATAGGTGACTTTGAGAAATTGTAATTGGAGTTAACCACAAGAGAGATGGATAAAGACCATGATGAAGGCAAATCATCAAGAAAAGAAATGGAACCTCAACATTAATAAGTAGAAACCCCAAATCAAGAGCTTCCTAAGGATTGGAGATTCTCTAAGCATCACCCAAAGGACCTAATCATTGGTGATACATCCAAGGGAGTAAGTACTAGATCTCTACTTAATTTTTTATATAATAATCTTACATTTGTTTCTCAATTTGAGCCAAAATTTATTGATGAGAATCTTGATGATGAGAGTTAGGTAATTGTTATGCAAGGGGAACTCAACCAATTTGAGAGAAATAATGTATGGAAACTTGTTCTTAGGCCTAAGTAGCACACTATTGTTGGTTGCAAATGGGTGTTTAGGAATAAGTTGGATGAGTAAGGGTTCATCACTAGAAACAAGGTAAATTGGTTGCTAAGGGATACAACCATGAGGAAGGCACTGATTATGATGAAACCTATGTCCCCATAGCAAGATTAGAGGCCATTAGGATTCTTTTAGCTTATGCATGTCACATGAATTTCAAACTTTTTTAGATGGATGTTAAACGTGCTTTTTTAAATGGTGTCATTGACGAGGAAATTTTTATTGAACAACCTTTTAGTTTTGAATCTCATATCTTTCCAAGTCAAGTTTTTAAATTAAATAAAGCCTTGTATGGTTTGAAACAAGCTCCAAGAGCTTGGTATGAAAGGCTAAGTTCATTCCTTTTGAAAAATGATTTTGAAAAGGGGAAGGTTGATACAACTTTATTTGTAAAGAGGCACAATCATGATACACTAATTGTGCAAATGTATATGGCTGATATCATTTTTGGTGCTACTAATGACTCTTTTTATAAGGATTTTGCTAGATGTATGACTAGGGAATTTGAAATAAGCATAAGGGGAAAGCTCAAATTCTTCGTTGACTTACGAATCAAAAAAAGGATTTTCATCAACCAAGCCAAATACATAAAGGATATACTCAAGAAATTTGGCATGGAAGGATGCAAAGTAGCAAAAACACCAATGAGTGCTACCATCAAATTAGACAAGGATGAATCGGGTAAGTCGATTGATGAGAAGAGATATCGAGGTATGATTAGTTCTATACTCTATCTTATCGCTTTTAGAGCTGATATAATGTTTAGTGTATGCATGTGTGCTAGATGTCAATCTTGCCCTAAAGAATCTTATTTTAATACTGTTAAAAGGATTTTCAAATATCTACATGGCACATTGCATCTAGGTTTATGGTACATTAGAGATTCATCATGTAGCCTTATAGGTTATTTGGATGCAGATTATGCCGACAGTCTTCTAGATAGAAAGAGCACTTCAGGAACTTGCTAATTCATAGGAGAATGTTTAGTGTCTTAGTTTAGTAAGAAGCAAGTTTCGATTGCCTTATCCATTGTCGAAACATAATATGTAGCTGTGGGTTGTTGTTGTACCGAAGTTCTTTGGATGAAACAATAATTAAAGGATTATGACAAAGTTATTGATCACATTCCTATCAATGTGATAACACTAGTGCAATAAATCTTTCAAAAAATCTCATCCAACATTTTAGAAGCAAACATATAGACATTATGCATCATTTTATTAAAGATCATATCTAAAATGGTGATGAAGTGTTAGAATTTATAGACACTAATCATCAACTTGCGAATATTTTCACTAAACCTCTCAATGAAGAAAGGATGAACTTCATTAAGAGAGAGTTGGGAATGCTTGATGGAAGCTCCTTGAAGTGAAATTTGGATCTTTTAGAATACTTTTTCGTGTAGTGTATTGTTCTTGAATGATTAATTGTTATGTGTGATGAATATGTAGTAGACTTCTTTAGATGTCTTAATTCTTTATCGCAACTTGCTATTTACAGTCACGAATTTGAGTAACTGCCAAGCATTTAACTGATTTGATTGCCAACCAATGGCAACCCCTCATTAAATGAATTTTTAACCATTTGTTACCTTTTCTACAACTTTTCCTAGCCTATTTAAACCCTTAAAATAGTGTTTTTAACTCACATTTGCTAAATTACTTCATCTTTCTTCATTCTTACTCTTAAAACCTTCTTTAAACTCTCTTCCATCTATAATGGCCCCTACAAAAGCCTCTAGAGTAGAAAAGGGAAAAACAATAACTTAACCTTCTAATCCTCTGGCCCTTCACATGATGAAAAGGGTCACTAAGGAATCGAAGGATCGGTATAAGGCTAACTCTTCCAAGATAATCCAACCAAACAAAATTCCCTCCATATTTCTCCTTGAGTCACATGGGTTCAAGGATGAGATCCATACCTATCTTTCAAATCTAGGCTGGAATGAGTTCATTTTCCATGACAAGCTCGATTACAAAGAAATAGTATGGGAATTCATGTGCACGGTGACCTTTGAGTCGAAGAGCAAAATAGTGAACAAGTTAGTATTGGATAATATTTAGGGTCATTGGGGTTCCTTTTTTCATTACCTTTGAACAACTCTTAAATCTTTTCAATCTTTAAGTCGGGGATGACATTTCATTCATCATCTTCGCTCTTGGCATCATTTACTCAGAGTTTTAATCTGAAATTTCTATTGAGACCAAACACGACCCAAAGACCTTTTTAGCCAAATATATTCGAAACTTACCCAACTGGCTTTTTCGTCGTATCATCACCTTCTCTATTAATGCAAGAGGTGATGGTAACGAGAAGGTTTCCCATAAAGACTTAGCCTTTCTCTTCTGCTTGACTAAAAAAAACCTATCCAAATTGACCTATACCTTATAAATCAATTGATTTACATGAGTACAAAGCCAAAGAGCCAATTTCTTCTTCCCTCTCATGTAACTATCATTTATTGTTATGTGGGTGCTCTTAATCAGGAAAATGAAAAATTCCTCATTAAAAAGTTTTTGCCATCCCATAACTTTCTAGACTTGCCTTATCTTATTAATGCCAAGGTCATGCACTCTGATTCATAGGGTGCCTTTGGGGTTAAGAAACTAGAAACATCTCATTCCTCAAAAAGAAAAAGGCTAGTCATTGAAGAGTGTGCTCAATCCATTCCACCTTCACAACCAAAGCCTAAAACCAAATCCTTTGTAATCTTTTTCTCCTCAATCAATAAAAAGCTAGACAAGATGATGAGGATGATCAAGAGTAGATTTCTACTACTCTCTCACCTCTATAGTGATTTAGTGGATCTTTAAGAGAAAGTGGGTGTTACTCCTTGCCACCTCCTTGATTTTGAGGATTGGGAGGACACCTCTGAAGAAGAGGATGATCAAGAGGTTGAAAAGGGTAATGAAGCTCAAGGTGGAGAAGTAAATGAAGAAACTGATGATTCCAGAGATGATGATAGTTCTCCAGTTTTCTAGTTTGTTATTAGTTTTTAGAAATTCTCCTTTGTTTCTTTATTTATGTAAAGGTTGTAATCCCATAGTTTCTAATAAATAAAAGTGTTGTTTTTATCCTTTGCAATTAATTGCTTCATATGTTGTGTGATTGCTCTTATTTGGTTTTTGTACTTATCTATTCTTTGTGATTGTTTTATCTCATTTTATGCTTAATATACTTGACATACATGCACCTTAGTTCAATGTCTAATCTTTACCCTCTTTTTGATCTTGCCAAAGGGAAAGAGAGGATAGTAGTAAAAAAAAATGTGCATAAAGGAATTATAAGTTGAAGAGGAGCAATAGTAATAAGAGCATTCTTTTTCAATCTTATAAATCTTTGATTATTTGATTAACAATATTTTAAAATCATTAACCATCCCAACTTCACACACATGCAATTCATTTTTTTAAGTAAAATCAATCTAAGTTGTTAAAATAAAAAAGAGGGAGATTGTTGGACTAGGTTGGTGAAACCTAAGTTATAAGCCTATTTTGATATTGACAATGAAGATTGATTAGTACCAATGTTTTGTTTAAAGTGTTGTTTTCGTAGTGAATAAGTTAGATTTTCATTAGAAGTTGGATGGAAGTTTAAATCTCTAACTTTGAGTAAGACACCCTAATTCATAGTCAGAATCCCATAATTCACGATTGGACCTTGCAACAAGGATGTTTGAAGTTTGGCTAGAAGAATTCATAGAGGAAATCGCAGTCGTGATCTAGCCAAGGGAAACTTGACTGTCACACAAAGGAATTTGCAGTGGTGTTCACATTTTATGTTGTGATCATAAATTTCATAGCTGAAAGGAGGGAACCAAGTCTGTAACCACAACACACCAAGTGTCCAAAGCAACCATTGGAATATCAAAATTCATGAAGACAAAGCACCTGTCACCACCGCAACCAAAGAAAGTGTGTTCTCTTCACCAAATAGTGGAATTCGTAGTCTCAATGGCACTCAAGAAGGATATCAATCGTGACCGCGACTTTTGGTTGAACAATGAAACACAATGACTATATTTCTTAAATGACCAATGGGAGAAGGGCACGTGGACTAGCCATTGGATATAAAATGGGGTTCTCTGGTGTGGTTCCAGGCTTTCTAGTGCAAATTGGTAAATTGCAATTACCAAATGCCAGTCACGATTACAAGTTCAATCTGACAGACATTTAATGCAAAATCTACCAAGCTTACCTTGAGATTTAGGGATGGTTTGTGACTAACATCTTTTTTATGGTTGTTGCCTATAAATACTCCACCAAACATATGTAAATGCAAAATAATTTCATTAATTATAATCAAACTCTTACAAATTTGCTTCATAACTTCTCATTCTTTATTGTGAGTTCTTAATTATTTGGTGTTAGCATTAAACACCTTTGTAATTAGGTTGAGAGTTAGCCTAACTTCTAAAACTCTTGTAATAGGTTGAGGTATGAGCATGTTCAAAACACTTGAGTGAGGTTTTATGTGAAACACAAAGGGTTGTGTGTGAGCTATAAAACACAAATTGTATAAGTTACGTGTGATCTTGGAAATATCATTTTTAGTTTAGTGAAATACCCAATTGTGAAGAATTGAGGAGTGGACGTAGGGTTTGTTAACAACTGAACCCTTATAAACATCTTGTGTTCATTTTCTCTACCTTCTCTTAATTCTCTAAACTCCTCACCTTCCCTTCAAATTCTTTAATCTCCTACCAATTTAACCCCATTTCTTAGTCCACTAGGGCCAACAATGTACTTCTTTCCAAAGAATCTAAAGTTGATGGTCCCCTATATGCATGAGAATCACCTCTTAAAACCTCTAAAGTAGTCAGGAACTCAATTGTTAGCTCTAGATAGGAGGGCTCTTTGATGTGATAGAAGAGTTCCCACCCTATCCTTATCATTAGATCATCTACTTGCTCTGCCAATCCATACCTTTGAATATCTGTCCATTCAAAGAATTTTCGTTCCCCTAAATGTCTCTTGAGAAGCTTTAAAGCCAATTCTTTTTCCTTATTTGTCTTGAGATGGAATTTCGAGACAATAAGTGGAGGTTACTCTATTTTTGTCCCTTTTTCCCTTCCACTTTGATTCTAGAACTGCCTTAGCCTTCTTTAAGGATTGACGAGCATATGAAGGTTCACTAAACCTTTTTTTTTTGTTGAGCAATTATCAAGGCCAGGTTTTCTTTAATTTTTGAACTTGAATAGAAGGGTTGAGGGTTTTTCTTAGCAGATTGTTTATACTTTTTGGTTGTTTGACTTTTGGGTGCCATTAAGTTTGGTGTTTGATGAATGATGTTGTTGGCCCTAGGCTCTAAGAAGGGGGAAGGGTTTGAATTGATATATAAAAATTAAAACGAGAAGATAAGGAAAAGAATGAATAGAAAGGAGACACAAGATTTTATAGTGGTTTGGGTATAATCGACCCTACACCCACTCCACAATTCTAAGCAATTGGGTGTTCCACTATCTTCCAATGGTGTTTTCAAGCTCACAGTAAACTTTTACACTTATGTTTTGAAGGCTCACACAACAACCTTTACACTTGTGTTTTTAAGGCTCACACAACAACCTCTCTTAGTGGTTTTACAGGCTCACACTATAACCTCTACAAATGGTGTTTATGCTCACACCAAACAATCTCTAAAAGAATAGAAAAGATTGAGTAGCAAAATTGCAAGAGTTTGGTTACAAAGTTGTCAATTCTCTTACATTTACATATGTTTGGTGAGGTATTTATAGCCTCTACCCGCCAAAGAGATGTCGCAATAAAACTGGTATAAAATCTTCAAGGTATGCTAGACAGATTCCACATTAATTGCTTGTTAGGCTGAAGTCGTGGTCGCTACTGGTCAATCACGGTCACGAATTCTAAATTTTCATACGAGAGCCAAAACTTGTGGTGGAAAATTCCATTTATGTTTAACGGCCAGTCCACTTGTCTTCTTGTCATTGGTTTACTAGGAAAATAAAGTTGTTGCATTTCTTCTGCTAATAAAAGTAGTGGTCGTGAATTTCTTTGTACAAGCCGCAACTGAGGATGCGAATTCGTCTGTCAAAAATTGCATCTTCCATTTCATGAATCGCAGTCGCTACCAATAAGTTGCTTTTGCGATTTTTATCTTCCAATGATCACTTGGGACATTTGTCAACCTTTGGTTGTGGACTTGTTTCCCTTTTGAGGCTTTTTAAAAATCATGATTGCGACTATGATGCTACATAGACTGCGAAACAGTCTGTCACTTTTGGACTCCTTCTTTTGGATGAGTTGCAACTGAGAATGGCTCCATGATTTCACCTGTCTAATTTCTAGCAAGTCTTCACATGGATCGCAGCTGTGAATCTGAGATTGCAGTCACAATTTAGAAGTCAACTTGGAGTTTAAGAGCTCCATCCAACTTCACTTGAAAATCCTACTAATTTATGCAAAATAATACTTAAATAAATCATTAATAATGATCAATCTCTTTTGTCAAGATTAAAAGAGTTCCTAGACTTAGGATCAACTCTCCTAGTCCAACAATCTCCCTTCTTTTTTATTTTGACAAGTTAGATTGATCCAAAGTGAAAAAAAAAAAATAGATGCAGAAATGTGAAGTTAAATATCCTATTGAATCAATGAACACTTAAGATAAAATTCTAAGTATGACATTTAAGTAATTTAAAAGAAATGCCTTAAAAAATCCTAAGTGAGTATGAAGCTCCCCCTCAACTTATGTTATGGTTGCAAGTTATTTTTACTTACTCCCTCGTAGTCTTCAAACTTAGATTTTTCTTAGTGTTTATCTCTCCCCCTTTGGCAAGATCAAAAAGAGGGTGTTAGAGGAGAATGTGAATAAGCATAAGCATGCATTAGGGGCAATCATGAGATAGCAAATCATAAAGAAGAATATATCAATCACATAAAACAAGTATTTATAAGAAAAACATAACTTTATTTATTGACAATTGTAGGATCACACATAGTTGAAAAAATAAAAACAAACTAGAAAACAAAAAAAATATTCCTAAACTAGAAGATGGGAGAATCATCATCATCCCCAGAAGTTTCTGCTGCTTGCTCTTGTGGTGACTCCCTCAGCTTCATCTCCATCCTCAAGATCTTCATTGCCATCCTCATCTTGAGTGTCATCAAACTCAGTGAAGTCTGGAAGGTGGCAAGGAGGAACTCCTAGTTTCTTTTGAAGATCCACCATATCACTGTGAAAGTGTGAAAGGAAGAGGAACCTTCTCTTCATCATCCTCATCAGTTTGTCCAATTTGTTGTTGATGGTGGAAAAAGACAACTTGGACTTTGGTTTGGGAGGAAGAGGAGGGACAACAATTGTGCCTTGTTCTATGTGGAGCCTCTTCCTCTTAGAGGCTTGTGAACTCTCCATCTGCTTTGCACCAAAAGCACTTAAGGTATAAGCATAAGTATCCGGGTGTATGGCTTTAGCGTTGATCAAGTAGGTGAGGTCTAGAAAGTTTTGGGATGGAAGGAACTTCTTGGTGAGGAAATTTTCTTTTTCCTCATCAAGTGCTCCAACAAATTTGTAGATGGCAGTAATGTGGGAGGATAAGAGAAATTGGCTTTTTGGCTTTGTACTCATATGAATCAATTGATCCATAAGGTATCGACCGATTTGGATCGATTTGTTTTTGACAAGGCAGAACAAAAATGCCAAGTCTTTTTGGGATACCTTCTCATTGCCATCACCTCTTACATTGATTGAGAAAGTGATAATGCGATGAAGGATCCAAAAGGGTAAAGACTTCATGTATTTGGTTAGTGAAGAGCTAGGGTCGCGTTTGGTTTCAATAGAAATCTCTGGCCAAAATTCGGAGTAGATGACGTCAAGTGCGGAGATGATGAAAGGAATGTGTTCTCTTACTTACAAGTTAAAAAGGGATGAAATTTGGTCAAAAGTCATATAAAAAGGATCGCCAAATGCCCAGAATAATAACCCGTATCGACCCGCGGGAGATTCTGCTTTTCTGCTTAATTGGACGGTGCACATGAATTCCTGCACCACCTCCTCGCAGTCGAGTTCATCTCGAAAGATGAACTCATTCCATCCGAGATTCAATAGGAACACTTGCACTTCATTATTGATGTCGAGTGTCTCTAGGAGAAAGGATGAAAGGATTTTGTTAGGTAGAATTATTTTAGAAGTGTTGGCCTTATACCTTTCCTTCTCCTCTTTTGTTACACCTTTCATTTGTTGGACAGTAGGGGGTCCACAAGGTTGAGCCACTGCTTTGCCCTTGTCTGCTCTAGTAATTTTCTTAGGGGCCATTGTAATCAAGTGAAAAAAATTGGAAGAAGATTGCTGCTTGAAGAGTTTGAGTGTTTGAGAATTGAGATGAAGTGATGAAAATCACTGTTTGAGGGATTTATATAGCCTTTGAATAGGCATATCAATGGCTAGAAGAAGAGTTATGAAGGGTTGGAAATGGTTGGCCATCAAATCTCATAAATGTCAGGCGGTAACCCAAATTCGCGTCCGCGATTTCTCAAGTCGCGACCACGATTTCTGGAAAATGTGAGTAACGAACAAATTTTCCTCCGGAGTACGCACCTTAAGGTCAAAATTTTGAAAATTTGATAAAATTTGCTGTGGAGAGGAAATTTAACGACCGCAAATTGATGTTTGACAGCTGGGTGAAATTGACTTGTAATTCGCAATCGTGAAGGAAGAATAGTGACCGCGAATTATGAGTCATCAATGAAAAATAGTTGAGTTTAAAAAAATTGTGATCCAATTAACTATATCACCCATAAATATCACAAATCAACAAACATCAATACACATAGCAATATTACACATAACATAAAAAATTTTCACTTTAGGGAGCTTCCATCAAGCATTCTCAATTCTCTCTTAATGAAGTTCATCCTTTCTTTATTTAGAGGTTTAGTGAAAAAATCTGCAAGTTGATGATTTGTGTCAATAAATTCCAACACAACACCTTTTTACACATGATCTCTAAGACAATAATGTCTAATATCTATGTGCTTACTTCTAGAATTTCGATGGGATTTTTAGAGAGATTAATAGCACTTGTGTTATCACATTTAATGGGAATGTGATCAACCACTTTGCCAAAATCCTTCAATTGTTGTTTCATCTAAAGAACTTGGGTCCAACAACAACTCGCCACCACATACTCGGCTTCCATGGTGGATAAAGCAACTGATACTTGCTTTTTACTAAACCAAGAAATTAGGCATTCACTTATAAATTGGCAAGTCTCGGAAGTGCTTTTTCTATCTAATAAACTATATGCGTAATCCGCATCTGAATACCCTACAAAGCTAAAAGATGACTCCCTAGGATACCATAACCCTAAGTGATTTGTACCATGCAAGTATTTAAAAATCCTTTTAACAGCATTAAAATAAGACTCTTTAAGAGAGGATTGAAACCTAGCATACATGCAGACAATAAACATGATATCTGGCCTAGAAGCAGTAAGATAGAGTAGAGATCTTATCATACCTCAATATCTCTTTTCATCTACCACCTTACCCAATTCATCCTTGTCTAGCTTAATGGTACTACTCATTGGAGTTTTAGCTACCTTGCAACCATCCATGCCAAATTTCTTTAGTATCTCCTTTGTGTACTTAGCTTGGTTGATAAGATCCCTTCTTTGGATTGCTTGATTTGTAGACTGAGAAAGAACTTGAGCTCTCCCATCATGTTCATTTCAAATTCCCTAGTCATACACTTAGCAAAATCCTCATAAAGAGATTCATTAGTGGCACCAAAGATAATATCATCAACATAGATTTGAACAATTAATGTATCATGTTGTGCTTTTTAACAAATAGTGTAGTGCCAACCTTTCTTTTTTCAAAATCATTTTTTAAGAGGAATGAACTAAGCCTTTCATACCAAGCTTTTGGAGCTTGTTTCAAACCATACAAGGCTTTGTTCAACTTGAAAACATGGTTAGGAAAACAATGTGACTCAAAGCCGGAAGGTTGTTTAACATAGACTTCCTCCTCTATAATGCCATTCAAAAAGGCATTTTTCACATCCATTTGAAAAAGTTTAAAATTCACGTGACATGTAAATGCTAAGAGAATCCTAATGGCCTCTAATCTTGCTACGGGGGCGAAGGTTTCATCATAGTCTATGCCTTCCTCTTGGTTGTATCCCTTAGCAACCAATCTAGCTTAGTTTCTAGTGATGAAACCTTGTTCATCTAACTTATTCCTAAACACCCACTTACAACCTATGATTCGGTGTTCTTTAGGCCTAGGGACAAGTTCCCATGCCTTGTTTCTTTCAAATTGGTTAAGTTCTTCTTGCATAGCAAGTACCCAACTCTCATCATCAAGAGCCTCATCAATTGATTTTGGCTTAAATTGAAAAACAAATGCAAGATTATTATCTAAATGATGAAGTTGAGATCTAGTACTTATACCTTTAGATGTATCACCTATGATAAAATCCTTGGGGTGATACTTGGAAAATCTCCATTCTTTGGGCAGATTTTGGCTTGGCTCTACTTGTTGATGTTGTTGGTCTTCATCTACTCTTAATGAATCCCTCCTTCTTTATCTTTATCATCTCTTCTTATAGAATCATCCAATTTCATCTTTTCAAGATCACCTACAAGATCATCAACAAAAATACCTTTCCCAAGATCAAGTTTACTAGATTAATCAAAAACAACATTCATAGACTTTTCAACTACTGTTGAACTTTTGTTAAAGACTTTATATGCCTTGCTAGAGGTGGAATAACCTAAGAAAATTCCTTCATTGGTCTTGAAATCAAATTTCCTAAGATTATCCTTAGTGTTCAAAATATAGCACTTACATCTAAACACTTTAAGGTTTGATATCTTGGATTTTCCACCATTCCATAGCTCATAAGAAGTTTTATTGAGAATGGGGCTTTTAAAAACTTTATTTGCAATATAACATGCAGTGTTAATGACTTCGGCCCAAAAGTAATTTGGTAGAGAATACTCATTAAGCATTGTTCTAGCCATTTCCACCAATGTTATGTTTTTCCTTTCTACAACACCATTTTGTTGTGGTATTCTAAAAGCTGAAAAATTATGAAAAACTCCATTCTCTAAACAATAATTTTCAAAAGATTCATTTTGAAATTCCTTTCCATGGTCACTTCTAATAGAAGATATTAAGTAACCTTTTTCATTTTGAACCCTTTTTGCAAAATTTTTGAAAGCATCAAATAAATCATTCTTATAAGCTAAGAAGGATACCCATGTAAACCTAAAGTAGTCATCTACTAGGACTAGTGCATAGTGTTTTTCACCTAGGCTAGCACTTCTAATGGGTCCTATCAAGTCCATATGGATAAGTTGAAGAGGTCTAGTTGAACTTACAACATTTTTGGCTTTATGAGAGGCATAGTGTTGCTTCCCCATTTGGCATAGACCACATGTCTTGTCTTTAAAGAAATTAAGCTTGGGAAGTCCTTCCACTAACTTTCCTTTAGATAGGCTTTGAAAAAGATCCATGCTTGCATGTCCAAGCCTTCTATGCCACAACCATGCTTCATTGCTTATAGACATAAGACATTTAAAAGATTGGTTAGCCAAATTGTCTAAGTCAATTTAGTTGGTATTGCCTTTCCTTTCACCCTTAAAAATAACCTCATCATCCACTAAAGTGGTGACTCGATATTCCCTTTGATCAAAGGTGACTTTGTTACCTTTATCACACAATTGACTTACACTTTACAAGTTGTGTTGTAAGCTACAAACTAATAAGACATTGTCAATTAAAGAACATCCCTTCTTACCAATGGTTCCAATGTCAATTACCTTATCCTTGGCATTGTTACCAAATGTGACATCTTCACTTTCTTTTTCTTTCAAAGTTGTGAATAGTCTTATATTTCCTATCATGTGTTTGGAACATCCACTATCCACATGCCAATTGCTCAATTTGGTGGTTGTCACATTCCCCTACACAATAATAGTAAGTTACCTTTTCTTAGGTACCCAAGCATTCTTGGGTCATTAGGGGTTAGAAGATGAACGATCCTCTAGTTTGAGGTGAGCCTTCCTAATATAACTATGAATATTAATGTGTCTAAATCTCATGCAATAATGGCATTGGAGTTTAGACTTAGGAGTGTTTCTCCTATGCACAAATTTAATATGAGTAGGAGGCCTTCTCATACCTTGGTCATGTGAATGCATGCATGAACATGTATGATGAATAGAAATAGAAAATTTTTTATGAGAATGACCATGCTTTTTGTTGTACATATAAGCATGGTTAGCTCTTTAAGTCTTGGCTCTAGAGCTTAGGGGAGCCTTTCTTTTGCCCTTAGGCTTAAAAGGCTTAGTACTAGGAGTACTTTTCTTCCCAAATACCTCTTCCCTTGATGATTGAGGTTCTGAGGATCTAACAAATATAGTTTGAGAAGATGAGGAGGCTCCATTGAAGCCTAAACCATGTCTAATTAGTGGAGGTCTTTGTGACATAATCAAAGTGTCCAAGGTTTCTTTTCCTATATGGAACTTGGAGATTGAGCTTCTAAGCTCAATGACTTCTCCTTTTATAATGTCATTCTCCTTTCTAAGTGAAGCCATAGAAGAAGATGGAATAGAAAGGCTATCCACTGATTTTTTGAGCTCATCATTTGATGCTCTCAATTCTCTTACAATGTCATTGAGGGATTTATAATCATCCTCTAGCTTTGGACATTTTCTTTTATAAGATTTCATTTGTGACTTATATTTGTCACATCTCATGGTTAGAGCCTCTAAAAGCTCTTTATCTATCTCATCAAATTTAAAATCAGAATGAGAATGAGAAGAAGTACTTACCTCATTAGTAGAGTCTTTTTGTGCTACGAAGCAAA
This sequence comes from Omphalea diandra, assembly GCA_949677035.1. NCBI lineage: Eukaryota > Viridiplantae > Streptophyta > Magnoliopsida > Malpighiales > Euphorbiaceae > Omphalea > Omphalea diandra. Next base: position 17,944 of record CATIWR010079800.1, read on the forward strand.
TATTGATAACTTTTCCTTCTTCCTCTTCTTCACTTGAGCTATCATCCCAAGTGGTTGAAAAGCTCTTCTTCTTCACCTTGTCCCATCTATTCTTCTTTTTTAATTTGGGACACTCATACTTGATGTTGTCTTGCTTTCCACATTCATAGCAAGTGACATCGTTGGATTTCTCCCTTGGACTAGGAGTTATCTTTTTGAAGTTCTCTTAATCAACTTCTTTGTCCTCCTTGAGAGCATTACTAGCTTTTCTTCTTTCTTGTCACTTTCTTCATCACTTGAGGTGATTTCTATCTCCTTTTCCTTTGTTGAATAGAGTTCTTCTTTCCTTTTCTTGTTTATCTCCTTGGCCTCTTAGCTTATTCATTTGTTCATCCTTTTGTAAGGCCAACTCATGAGTAAAGAGTTTGCCTATCAACATGTCAGTTGGAACCGTCCCAATCTCTGGATTGGACTCTTATATGTTGCAAACTTTAGCACTAAATTTATCTAAAGAAAGAGTTTTGAGGATTTTTGTGTTTACCTTATAGTTGGTTAGAGCTCTTCCAAATTTCTTCATTTTCGTGACAATGGACAAGAGCCTATTTGTCATTTCTGTGATACTTTCATTGTCCTTCATCATGAAAAGTTCCTATTTGGTGACATACATCTCCAAACGGCTTGGTTTGACTAGAGTTGTGCCTTCATGATAGTTCTCTAAAGTCTTCCAAATGGCATGTGCAATTTGACAATGTTACACTCTTCCAATCTATTTTCTACAGAGAGAGCTTAAAAGAATGGTCATTGCTCTTTTGTTTTTGCCATTTGATCTCAGGTGAAATTCAACCCATTCCTCTCTTGGGATAAGTTCTTCAATTCCATCCACTACTTTAGTGGGTGGCTTCCATTCTTTAACAACCACATCCCAAAGGTCCACCACATCTGTGTCAAGGTAGATTTCCATTCTATACTTCCAATGAGTATAGTCAGAACCATCAAAGTAATGCTTAAGGTATGAGTGGATTCCCTCTTAAGCCATGATCTTTTACTCACCAATAAAGGTTCGTTTGAGTGTTTAGGCTCTGATACCACTTGTTGGGCCTAGGCACCAAGAATGAAGGGGGGGGTTGAATTGGTATATAAAAATTAAAATGAGAAGATAAGGAAAAGAATGAGTAGAAAGGAGACACAAGATTTATAATGGTTCGGGTATAATCGACCATACATCCACTCCTCAATTCTCAGCAATTGGGTGTTCCACTATCTTCCAATAGTGTTTTCAAGCTCACAGCAAGCTTTTACACTTGTGTTTTGAAGGCTCACATAATAACTTTTACACTTATGTTTTTAAGGCTCACATAATAACCTCTCTTAGTGTTTTTACAGGCTCATACTATAACCTCTCTTAGTGTTTTTACAGGCTCACACTAGAACCTCTATAAATGGTATTTATGCTCACTCCAAACAATCTCTAAAAGAATAGAAAAGATTGAGTAGCAAAATTGCAAGAGTTTAGTTACAAAATTATTAATTCTCTTACATTTACATCTATTTGGTGAGGTATTTATAGCCTCTACCAGCCAAAAAGACATTACAATAAAACTGGTATAAAATCTTCAAGGTGTGCTAGACATATTTTGCATTAATTGCTTCTCAGGCTGAAGTCGTGGTCGTTATTGCTCATTCACGATGGCGAATTCCAAATTTTCATATGGGAGCCAAAACTTACGACAAAAAACCCCATTTGTGTCTAACGACTAGTCCACGTGTCTTCTTGTCATTGGTTTACCAAGAAAATATAGTTGTTGCATTTCTTCTGTTAACAAAAGTAGCGGTCGCAAATTTCTTTGTACAGGCCTCGACTGAGGACGTGAATTCGTGTGTCGAAAATTACATCTTCCACTTCATAAATCGCAGTCATTACCAACAAGTTGCTTTCGCCATTTTTGTCTTCCAACGATCACCTAGAACATTTGTCAAGCTTTAGTTGTGGACTTATTTCCCTTTTGAGGCTTTTTGAAAATCACGGTCACGACCACGATGCTACATAGACCGCAAAATAGTCTGTCACTTTTGGACTCCTTCTTTTGGATGAGTTATGGTCGAGAATGGCTATGTGATTTTGCCTGTCTGATTTCTAGCAAGTCTTCAAATGGATCGCGTTCATAAATCTAATGTGATTTAGAAATTAACTTGGAGTTAAAAAGCTCCATCCAACTTCACTTGAAAATCCTACTAATTTCTACAAAATAACACTTAAATGAACCATTAATAATGATCACTTTCCTTTGTCAAGATCAAAAGAGTTCTTAGACTTAGGATTAACCCTTCTAGTCCAATAGATGCAAGTGTCAAACATAGAAGACAACAAAAATAAAAAGATATAGAGATAGAGAAAGAGAAAAAAACACAAAGAAAGCTAAAGTAAAATACTTAGGATTTTTGGGCTATATATAGGAGTTTGAAAAGGTCCTTGTTTCTTTAAAAAACATGACAATTGGGAGTGTTCAACAACTCTTGTGAATGAAATAGTGGCTGTTGGACATGACCATTAGCTAAATCAAGCAGGTGTTCTTCATTCAATGATGGTTATTATCCATAATACCCATTGAGTGAAGAACAATGGTAGTTGGAAATGTACAACGATCATGGAGGTATACAAAAACATAGGTTGCAAATTTTGAACAACTCAACGATCATTGAAAATTGTAATGGCTATTAGACATGTTTTCCAAGGAAAAAACAAGTTCAAAAAGAATTTTTCAAATGAGCAAACATTTTCAAAACTATGTTGATGTAGATTATTAATCAAACTCAATGATATAGTTACAAATTCAATTAATAAAGGGACATTTGGTCAAGATAAGGCACAATCAAAATTTTTAGCTTATAGAATCTAAAGATTTTAATTAAAATCATTTCACATAATACTTCAACAATTAATCAATAAAGATTATGCATGAATTAACAAGGGTGAAAGAGAAGCCACTGTTTATGTTAACTCAATGTAGCTCCATCAATCATTCCAAGTTCTTTTTTGATGAATTGCATCCTTTCATCACAAAGATGGTTTAGTAGAAATATCTGCCAATTGATGGTTCGTATCAACAAATTCTAACATAATATCACCATTATTAACATGATCCCTTAGAAAGTGATGTCTTATATCTATATGCTTACTCCTAGAATATTGTTTGGGATTTCTAGATAAGTTGATGGCACTAGTGTTTTCATATTTAATGGCCACCTGATTGACAATAATCTTGTAGTCAAAAAGTTATTACTTCATCCATAGGATTTGAGCACAACAAAGATCTGCTGCTACATACTCAGCTTTTGTTGTAGATAAAACAACTGAATTTTGCTTTTTGCTACTCCAAGACACTAAACATTCACTTAGTAATTGACATGTGCCTGACGTGTTTTTTCTATCTAAGGCACACCCAACATAATCAACACCTGAAAATGCATTTAACTCAAATGAAGAACTCTTACGATACCAAAGTCCTTAGTTGAGAGTACCATTAAGGTATTTAAGTATGTGTTTTACAACATATAAGTGAGACTCCTTGGGATTAGACTGATATCTTGCACATAAGCACTTATTAAACATGATATCAAGCCTAGATACAATCAGATAGAGAAGATAATCAATCATACCTTTATATAACTTTTGATCCATAACCTTACCATGTTCATTTGTGCTTAGTTTGACGTTGGTGCTCATTGGAGTTTTACAAGGTTTGTTATTCTCCATGCTAAATCTTTTGATTAGTTTTTTGGTGTATTTGGCTTAGTTGATGAAGATTCCTTCCTTTTCTTGTTTGATTTGCAATCTAAGAAAGAACTTGAGTTCTCCCATCATACTCATCTCAAATTCACTTTTCATTACTTTGGAGAAATCTTCACATAAGTAAACATTAGTGGCACCAAAAATAATATCATTTACTTATATTTGGACAAGCAACAAGTCTTCATTCCTCTCTTTAGAGAAGAGTTTTGTGTCTACCAATCCTTTGAAAACCCCTTTCTTTATAAGAAAGTTGCTTAACCTTTTATACCAAGCTCTTGGAGCTTGCTTCAAGCCATATAAGGCTTTAGTGAGCTTGAACACATGGTTAGGAAATCAATGACTTTCAAATCTAGGGGGTTGTTCAACATACACTTCTTCATCAATGTAGCCATTGAGGAAAGCATTGACATCCATTTGATATAATTTAAAATTCATATGAGAAGCAAATGCAAGTAAAATCCTGATGGCTTCCAACCTTGCAATAGGGGCAAAAGTTTCATCAAAGTCAATTGCCTCTTCTTGGTTATAGACTTTGGCTACTAACTGAGTCTTGTTTATAACTATGGTTCCATGCTCATCAAGCTTATTCCTAAAGACCCATTTGGTTCCAATAATGAAATGTCTTTAAGGTATAAGAACTAAGGTTTATGCTTTATTTCTTTTAAAATAATTGAGTTCATCTTGCATAGCAAGAATCCAATGCTAATCTTTTATGGTCTCATCTATGATCTTAGCCTCAATAAGGGAAATAAAAGCAAGATCAGTACAAGCATTTCTAAATGATAATCTAGTTATAGCCCGATTTGATGGATTGCTTATGATGAGATCTCTTGGATGTTCTTTCTTAAAGACCTAATCCTTTTCTAGCTGAGTTTGCCCTTCATTTGGAGTAGGAATAGATTAATCTAAAATTTCCTCACTCTTTATTTCTTATGGCTTGTCCATATTTTCCCATTTTTTTCAATATTCATCTCATTCATGAGACATGCAAGATCATCAACATCTTCTTCTTTTCTTAAAGAAGTGGGATTAGATTTATAAAAAAACAACATGCATAGACTCTCAACAATAAGAGTTCTTTTGTTCAAGACTTTATACCCTTTACTAGTTGTAAAGTATCGAAGGAAAATTCCTTCATCAGATTTGGAGTCAAATTTGCTAAGGTTGTCTTTAGTGTTTAGAATAAAACATTTGCAACCAAAGACTCTAAAATATGCAATCTTGGGTTTCCTATTGTTCCATAACTCATAGGGTGTTTTCTTCAACAATGGCTTGACCAATACTCTATTTAACACATAATAAGAAGTATTTACAACTTTAACCTATAAGTATTTAGGAAGATTGTACTCATTTAATATGGTCCTAGCCATTTCTTGAAGAGTTCTATTCTTCCTTTCTACTACACCATTCTGTTGTGGTGTTCTAGGAGTGGAGAAGTTGTGTAAGATACCATACTCAGCATAAAAGCTATGGAAATTTGCATTTTCAAACTCTCTTTCATGGTCACTTCTAATAGAAAAGATCTTCAAATCCTTTTGGTTTTGAATTTTCTTAACAAAGGTCTGAAAGGCATCAAACCAAGAATCTTTATAAGGAAGGAACAACACCTAAGTATACCTAGAGTAATCATCTACAATGATAAATGTATAATGCATGCCTCTTAAGCTGGATACTTTAGTGGGTCCAAACAAGTCCATGTGAAGCAATTGTAAAGGTCTAGATGAACTTACTATGTTCTTAGCTTTGAATGAAGATTTTACCTTATTTCCTTTTTAACATGCTTCACAAACTCTAATCTTTGCAAACTTGATTTCAGGCAATCCTTCAATCAAGTTTTTCCTTTTTAGCTTGTTGAAGAGTTCCATGCTTGCATGTCCTGGCCTTCTATGCTAAGTTTTACTTCATCGACTATAGATAATAGACACTTAGCACCATTGTTAATAAGAGAATTTAAATCAATCACATAAATGTATGAATTCTCCTACCAATGAATAAGATTTTGTTGTCACTCATTCTTGACACATAGTAGGCT
>CATIWR010079819.1:0-15327 GCA_949677035.1 Omphalea diandra
CATCATAGTCATTATATTTCACTTTAGGTTTGAATTTCTTTGGTAGCATGGTTGGAGAGTTTTGAGGAAGAAGATGGAGTTTGCATCTAAATAAACTTTTGCATAAGTTAGGTTATTTATATGCAAGGCGACATTGTTTATCCCTAAAATAATTTTGAGCCACCCAATAATCTTGATCTAGCCCATTGAATAAATTATTTAAATAAATAATTTTTATTTATTATTAAAAATTTATTTTAATATTTTTTATATATTATTTTTTTATTTTTTTTTTTTTTTTTTTTTTTTTTTTTTTTTATTCAACACCCCCCCCCCCCCCCCCCCCCCCCTCCCCTCTTTTTTTTTTCTCTCTCTCTCTTCCATCTTCAACTCAATATCCAAGTTCTTAAATTCAAAATCCTTTTCAAATCCCATTATCTCAAAATCTTTTTCAAATTTCTCAACAAACTCTCACAAAATCTCCAACAACAATCCCTTAAGTTAATTCTCCATTCAAAAATTACTCCTAATCTCATTAGTCTTCTTTGATCAAAATCCAAATAAAGAGACATAAAAGAATTAGGTTAAAGTACCAAATAAACCCTTGAACTAATGTCAAAGTGACAATAAAGCACCACAAAAAATTGGATTTAGCAACTATCACAAAGTAATCACTAAGCCCTGATCTGCTAGTCGCTAAGGCCTTAGTGACTACTATAGCCATTATTTTCGTAATCGTTAAGATGAAATTAACGACTAGATAGTAGCTAGTTAGTGACTATGCGGTGGTAGTCTCTATTTACCGACCATTCAATTACAGTAGCTACGAAAAAAAAAGTAGTAGCTAATTAATGGTATATGCGACTAAGAGGACTCAAATTAGCGACTCCTTAACAACTAACGATTGTAGTTGCTGACAAATAATTTAGCAATTAACATATTTTTATTTACTATTTATATATTGTTTAGCGACTAACTTTTTGAGTCTCTAAATAGCGACTACTGTATATGTAGTTGCTAGATAGAGACTATTTAACGACTAACTTTTTAGTCTTTAAATAGCGGCTACTATATATGTAGTCTCTAAATAGAGACTGATTAGCGACTATACTTTATAGTCGTTAACTGTACATTCAAGCTACTAAAAGGTTGTGTTGTAGCTAAATAGAGATTGCTTAGCTACTGCATCTGGTAGTTGCTAAACTCTCTTTTTTTTTAGCTACTACCTATTCTAGTCGCTAATTATTTTTAATAATATGAAATTTAATTTAATTTAGTTATTTATTGACAATATTTATTATTTATTAATAATTTTAATACTATTAAATTAAATTATTAATATTAATATTAATAATTATTAATAAAAATATTATTTCTTGATATTACTTAATTAAATTTAATATTGCAAATATTTGAAATGAAATAAAATTATAATATCCTATCAATAGAATAAAGAAGAAATACATTAAAATTCTATATTTTAAAAGAAAAAGTACAGTTAAATCCACACCACACATTTTATAATTAAAAATAACAATAAAAAAAAGTACACTAAAGGTCGTATGCAAGTGAGTCGTCTATGGATGGGTCAACTGCTAGCAGATCATCTGAAGTCTTAGGGGAAATTGAATATGTATATGATGGGGGCACCTATGTTGTTTTAGCTAACAGAGCAATTAGAGTCCTCATCTCATCGAGCTACTCATGTAGGGACTTTACCTTCTTTTCTACCTCTTTTTGGGTCTTCTCATTTAGTGGTTGATTAATCATAAAAGAAGATGCAGTAGACTGACAAGAGGTGTTTCTTGTGCACGCTGAACAGCTATCACCTAACCCATATACCAACCGTCGGCATTTCTGATCAGCTATCACAACTTGTAAGAAAATCGCATCTTCATTGACAGTAGTGTCAACCTCTTCCCCTGATTCCTGTTTGTCTACAATCTATTGTTTTGCAGCTTATATTTTTTGTTGCACATTGTCCTAGAAAGTTGGAATATTGAAATAATATATTAATATATATTTAATGTAATACCATATTAATTTATTTAATAAACTTACTGATACATTACGAAATGTAGCATTAATCCAATCTTGAGTAGCCTTCCAGGTATGCGTCAACTCAATCCTGAGAGAGAGAGAGAGAGAGAATAACAATCAAATTAATTGAGTAATTTTAGTAAAAAATTGAAAAGAAAGGAATGAGATTCCAACTTAACAAGACACATACACACAATTTGGTAAGAAATGGGTATTGTGTGTTACTCTTCCATCTGCTTCATCTCCTATTCCCACATCTTCTGTGAACCAAACTGAATAATGAAATAGAAAAATGAAACAACTTTTATTTCTTTTTTCTTAAGAACCAAATAGAAACAAAGAAAATTAAAGATGCACCTAAGCAATACCGTGAGAATCAATTGGAGATGGCGACATTGGGGTAGTGAAAGGAGTTTGACATCAGTTTAGTGAAGGGGGCGTAGTGAAAGGAGATAGATTTTGCTACAAAAATGAGATCTCAGCTATGAAGAAAATGAGAGAGCAGTCAAGAAAGTGGTTCGCAAGATGAACCAATAAAACCTTTTTTTTTAAGTCGCATAGCTACTTAAAAAATAATAGTAGCTAAGCTAGTGCAATATTAAATTTTCACTTACCTACTGTAAAATGTAGTCTCTATTTAGTGACTACTGATCATTGTAGTCGCTAAATAGAGACTACCTAATCACAATCATTATCTCTTCCCATTATAATATTCTAAATACTATAGATAATACCAAGAATTTAATATATTAAATGTAATATAATAGATGTTAATATATTAATATATAATATATATTAATATTTGGAATTTAATATATTATATATAATTATTATGTAAATCATATATAATATAATTATTAATAAATAAATATTATAATTATATTAGATATATAATATAATATATTTTATATATAATATATTAATATTAACTATATTTAATATTTTGCTATATAATATTATATTATACAATTAGCGACTACTTAGCTACAAGGGTAGGCAGTAGTCAAGCTCAGCAACTACCCAAAGTTAGTAGCTAAGCCATACAAAATTAATTTTTCTTAGCTTCTATAAATGTTAGCCGTTGTTTAGCTACTAAAGAGATATTAGCTAAGTTTAACAACAAACAAATATTAGTAGCTAAGATACAAAAATCTATTTATACATAGCTACCACATATTGGAGTCACTAATTAGCGACTATACACTTGTAGTCGCTAAATAGAAACTGCTTAGCTACTATTTTTGTTAGTAACTAAGTTTAGTGACTACAAAAACTTTAGTCGCAAGCGCTAAGCGAGAAAATTTTATTTTGTATCCATTTTTAAGTCTTCTTTTAGTTATTAATTTTTTTGTAGTCATTAAATAGTGACTAAATAGCTAATACATATTAGTAGCTAACAGTTGGCACCGTATATTTTGCGACTATGTAATCGCTATTTAGTAGCTAAACTTTATGTAGTCACTAAAATTTATATAGTCAATAGATAGTCACTAAATAGTCGCTAAATAATTACTAACAATGTTGTAGCTAATTTTTAGTCGCTATTTTTGTATTTTCTTGCAATGAATGATAAAATGAACTGTTTCGTCTAATTTACCCCTAAAGTTATATGATTTTGTCATAAAAGTCTTTTTTCATCAAATTAATCTTGATCTTGTAATAATTCTGCTTGTTCATCCAATTACAATAAATATAGGGAGAAATGAGTTTTAAGTAAGAGTATAATAGTATGCAAAAATACTTCTCGTGGGGTGATGAGTTTTGCTACATTTTTTTCGGTATCGGTTATACCGCCAATACCACATAATTAAATATAATCAACATCAATAAAACATAAAAAGATTGAATAAAATTAAATAAAAATTTGCTACATTTTTTCGGTATCGGTAATACCGCCAATAACACATAATTTTAATAGTATCGATTTTTGCAGTTTTCATCTTTAACGGTATCGGTATCGGTTTTATAATTTTACGGTATCAGTATTGGGCGGTATTGTGAAAAATGACGATTTCGGTATTAGCGGTATACCGGTTATATCCATACATACGTTAGGTTTTTTTAGTGAGAAGTTTAACATGGATTGAGTAACTGTCTTAGGCCGCTCATTTAATCTATATGGGTTGGGCTCCCAATATGGGCAAGCCCAAACCCAAATGTCCAACAAGAACCAAGCCCCATCTTTATCCCATACTTCATCTTCATCTTTTTCTTTCATAACCAAATCACTCTCTCAAAACCCAAGTACCAATAGTCAATTTTTTCAAAAACCCAAAAGCCTCAAAAATCCTCAAAACCCATCTCTCTGTCCTCCTTCATCGTCTTTTCTTCCTCGCCATCGCCCAAACACCAACAAGTCTATCCTTTCGATTTCCTTTCCAACCCAACCACCGTCGGCCATGTCTCCATGTCTCATAGCATTTTCTTTTTAATTCAGGGCGGCTCCAGACTTATTTTCTCCCATTGTCACATGAGAGAGCGAAGGCTTTCTACTCAGTGTTGGGGCTCTCCACCTTGACACACCCGGTGCTCCATATCCAATGCTAGAAGCCGAGGAACTTTTTCTTGGTGCTCAAGCCAATCAACTCAACCAATTCTCTAATTATATTATATTATAAATATATATAAAATACAAATCAGTTCGGTTCGTAATATATATATATATAATCCATACTTTTATCACAATAGGGCTGGTTAAGGTTCTCTAATTATATTTCATATAATTATTAATCCTTTTCCAACTAGCATAACTCTTCATCTTGTTTCCTTAACTTAAAAGAATAAGTAACTTAATTAAATAATCAATAAAATAAATTATGTACGAAAATAAAATTATTTTAAATCAAAGCATATCTTAAAATGTTATGGTTATTTAGATAAGATAAAGATTAATAATTGGTACTATTTGAATTACTATTTCTTCATACCAATTCAGTTGTTTTTAAATATTTTTTATTCTTTTTATTTTCAAAATTTTTTATGTGATTATTTCTCCCAATTCAATATATCTAGAATCTGTACTCATCCCTAATAATAACAATAATAATCATGTTTACATATTTAATTATGTTGGAGACTATTTATATACTATAACTTGAGACAACATATTTTTATTCGAAGCAAAAACTCAACTCAAAGTGATTTATAAAATTTTAGGATTATTCCTAATCTGTTAACCTATTTAAGATATAATATAATTTTAGCTTCATCCAAACTTATTTGATTTAAATTAATGAAAATTTTACTTTTACAAAATAAAGTATTTATTTAAAACATAAAAACTATGAATGCTCCAATTGACTTAAAATTCAAAATCAATTTGATATTTATTTTTTGAAAAAAAATTAACAAAATATCTTACTTAAACTCGCATGTGATTTCAAATAATTTGATCCAATTAATTCACCACCTCTATCTGTAATTATCCAAGAAACAATAATATTAATTTTTAATATGTAAATCTTAATTTAAGTTCAATTTCTAAAAAGAAAATCTATTATGAAATTATAATAATATCAATTTTACTATTAAATTATGATTTATGAAACTTCTTTCAAGTTACTTATATTTAGTATATTAAAAAACCCATCATGATAATTAAGTTAACTAAAAAAAATGTTATGTTACTATTAGTTAGAGTTATTATTTATTTTTAATATGAAAAGATGATTGCTTTTTTTCTAAGGTTATATTTGTATTATGCGCGGTTAAGTTTTAATTTTATTGTTTATTCCAAATTAGAGATTAAAGAAAATTGAGTTTGAAAAGTTAGGAGATATAAAAAAAAATGAATCTCTAATAGTCTTCTCATTTTATTAAAAATATACTCACAAACATAGTTAAATATTAACTTTCATTTACAATTCATGCTCTAACCTTCGTTAATATGCACTTATAAAGGCTATAATAATATTTTTATTAAACTTTATCGACCTTTAATCTTATAAATACATAATTTTAAGAAAAAAATTATAAGAAAATGTAATTTCACATTTTACACTTGAAAGTCTATGAAATTTTTTATGATAATTTGAGGATTGTAATTAAACTCCATTAATACATATGGTCCAAACACACTAATACTACAAAAAATTTAAGATAATGGCTCTTTTTAAGCCTTGAATTATTAAAATATTCAATTGAGTTTAAATTTTAATTAAAAATTTTCATTTATTTTTTGTAAATATATATATTTACAAAATATATATTTTTAAATTATTCTTAAAAATATATTTAAAAACGTATCTATATTTTAAATTATTCTTTATATAATTAAAAGATATATTTTCTAAAAATTCACCTATTTTGTGTTTAAAGAATAATTAAATATATTTTAATTATTTTAAAAAATGTTTTTAGTTATTCTTAAAAATATATTTAAAAATGTATATATATATTTCATTATTCTTAAAAAATATATTTAAAAATATTTTTTATTTTTAATTATTCTTTAAATATACTTTTACAAAAATATTTTTTTATTTTTATTTTTATTAAAAGCAACTGGATATTTTGAAAAAATTAAAGTCTTAAACAAGTCATTATTCTAAGGTCTTAACATGTTAATATGTTTAAACCATATGTGTTAAATAGTTCAAAAAATTTCAGAAATTTCAAAATATAAAAATATAAAATCACATAATACTTTATGTATTTTCCTCTAATCTTTACGTAAGAGCTGATAGATATAGCTCCTTTGCACCTCAGCAGTGTCATTGCAACTTCGTTCTTTCTTCTTTATTTTAAAATTTAATATAAACATTTTTATTTAATATTATTTTTATATTTTCTTGATTCGATTTTTATATTTTTGCGATTCACTATTTGAGAAATATTTTCAGAATAAACATATTTTTAACAGTAATGTTGATCATATTAAATTGTGTTTAATTTCAATTTTTCAAATGGAAAATATTGTCACTGTTTGTTTATTTTTCATAATATTTTTAATCAATTTTCATATCTATCTAATCAAATTCTATAATTTAACAAAAAAATAAATAAAACTAAAAAACTATCTTAGTGTTCGCGTAGCTCTCCACTATACCAATATTTATTTCTTATCAAAAAAAAAAAAAAAACACATAACCATGCATGTATTCCTTGAATTTTATACGCCCATAGCATACAAGAGATGGACAAAATGAAGATATAGGAGCCCCAGTGAGTCAGGTTGGCATCAGCCGTCAGCTATCTCTTGAGATGGAAATTTCCTGACCGCAAAGTCCTGAACATCCCCCGCCTAATTATTCGCTCTCCAAAGCAATGCAACAATCCCTTCCTTCTCTTTTGGATCTACCTATTGGACTCTTTCTCTCCTTTCGATACTCTCTTCCCTTTCTCTTTCTCTCTTTCTTTCTTCTTTCAACCAAAAAAACATTTCAAGATTCTAAGGAAGAGGAACAACTATGGAAGATAGACCTGAAGACGAGGATAAAGAAGCACTGGCCGGTCTAACTTCTGGCCCACCTACAGGCCGTAAAATCCATTCCTACAGCCAACAACTCCGTTCCAACTCCGGCCAGAAACGACACCACCAAGTAAGAAAACACAGCCTTGACTACATCCCACATTCTAACTCTGAACGCTGCTACTTTGACTCCTCTGACGATGACTTCATCCCTTACTCATCACCTTCCGTTGCCTCCCCAGCATACAACGCTGCTGGAGGTGAAGAGTACCTCCAGCAGAGGCTCGATATGTTCCTCACAGTGGAGGGCGGCGCTCCGGATGATATCCGGCAACCCCTACCACTTCCTGAATTTCTTGCGAGTGGTGGGGCGGGAATCTTCAAGGCTCCAATGCGGGCAGCAGTCCATCCTGGCCGGCCGCCATGTCTGGAGCTCAGGCCACACCCTCTGAGGGAAACCCAGATGGGAAAATTCTTGAGGAACATTGCTTGTACGGAGACACAGTTGTGGGCTGGTCAGGAGAGTGGGGTCAGGTTCTGGAGTATTGAGAATGTGTACGAACCAGGGTGTGGGTTAGGAGGGAGAGTGAGAAGGGGTGACGAGGATGCGGCGCCATTTCATGAGTCTGCAAATACGTCCCCAACTATGTGTTTGGTGATTGATGGTGGGAATAGGTTGGTTTGGAGTGGACATAAAGATGGAAAGATCAGATCGTGGAAAATGGATCAATCTTTGGATGATAGTGCTACTTTTAAGGAAGGATTATCATGGCAGGCTCACAAAGGTCCGGTTCTTTCTTTAGTCACGAGTTATAGCGGTAAGTTTTTCTTTTTCTTTTCTTGTTCCTTGCTAGTAATATAGTAGTAGCAAAATATTCATTTTGCGCAATCGAGTTGTCTCGTAAGACAATGCATGCATTTCCTAAGAGAACATTTTGTTTGATCTTGCTTTTATAATTTAGGACAATGTTCAGAATATTTCTGTCAGACTAAAAGTGTAATAATGATTGCAAAATTTAACTGTACTGTACATATTCTATGAATATTATAAGCACACAAGTAGAGTGAAAATTTTTTACACAGATCTAATTAAATGACATGACACATAATTAAATGGATTTGAGTTTGACATAAATAGATTTAGGTCATAAATGAGTCATTCAATTTTGACACAGTAAAAAATAGTTTAAATGGATTGACTCGTTTAATCTTTAATAAACACAATTAAATATAATTATATAATCAGGTGTGATATACTATATAAATATACACGTTTAACACGATTTAAATAAATATATTTATATAAAAAATATCTTTAAATTCAACCTTATATCTGTTTAGATTTTTAATGTTTAGTCTCTATTTTCTCAATATATAAATATTTTTTAGTTAAAAATTAAATATTTTTTAATTTTTTTATATGTTTTTAGGTTAAATGTGTATTTTCACGTCATGACACGTTAGTGACATGTTAATGACAGGATTAATTAAACGGGTTATATAGGTCATGTCGTAAAACTCGATTCATAAACATGTTTGTATTAGGTTGAGGATTTTGACACAATTAATTAAACGAATCGCGTTCGGATTAAGTATTTTTGTATTATACACGTGTCTTGACGTGACATGAATGACCACCCCTACATAGAAGAATGAAACAATATCTGGAATGTGACTCTTAAAATCCTAGAGGAAGGAACGTTTATATGTTTTGTCTCTTGGTACTTTCATGAGCATTTGCCTATGAATACTTGATGTAGGCAAGAAATCCCATTCATGTCGCCTTTCATTTCATGCACAGGACAACACAAAATGGTATCAAGTTTGAGAAACCGTAATATAAAAACATGAGAAATAGGCCTTCTAGCAAATTTTGTTCAAGTGAGTGGCTAGTGTTTATAGCAACATTTATCATAAATGTTGTTATGCTTTTATTTTTGCATCATTCATAGAAAACTGCAGTACTATTTACAAGCATTGCAGAAAGATTCCCTATTATGATATTTGTGTAGATAATAATGCTAAACAGTGAACACATGCATGTCTTTTAGATGTGAATTTCACTACAATCAAGCTACTTCATAGTTCAATTTAGAGGATTTCGAATCGGCAAGATGAAAGCGTGGGCAAGTTCGGAAAATAAGTTAGAAAATTAGAAACATTCAAACTTAAAGTCTGACCTTCATATAAATTCATGTTTTGAAATTATACACATCGTTCTTTTTTTTTTTTTCATCACCCTATCTATGGAAGGACCTTAAGAATTTGATGTTTAAATTCAAATTCACACACTTTCTGTAATTAAGAAGTTATCTCTATGTATGCCAAGGAAGGCATCACCCATGTGAAAGCATTGGCACTGTGAGTACATCTATATATGCTGTTCTCAGTTTTGATCTTTTTAATTCGTTGTGCTTTTGATCCAGGGGATATGTGGTCTGGTGGTGAGGGAGGAGTCATTAGGATATGGCCATGGGAAACCATTGAAAAATCTCTTTCTCTTTCACCAGAGGAAAAACACATGGCTGCTTTATTGGTAGAGAGGTCACACATTGACCTTAGAAGTCAAGTCACTGTAAATGGTGTCTGTAGTTTATCTTCTTCAGATGTGAAGAGTTTGTTATCTGATAAAGTTAGAGCTAAAGTTTGGTGTGCTCAGCCTATGTCCTTCTCTCTATGGTAAGTTTTTGCTTCTGACACCATTTGGGTAATCAACAATTTAATAATGAGTATTTTACCAGACAAACTTGTGTTCTTCTTCCTGGGAACTTTAACTTCCCAGGAAAGTGGAGCACATTATAACAAACAAGGCATTCATTGTTGTGTCTTCAGCCTCATAAAAGCTCATGACAAGGAAATTACAGAGGGGAGAAAAGAAAATTTAAGCTTATTTATTTTATAATTTCCTCAGGGATGCCCGTACAAAGGAGCTTCTGAAAGTATTTAACATTGATGGTCAAATCGAAAATCGAGTTGACCTGTCATCGTCACAGCCGCAAGATCAGCAACCTGAAGATGAAATGAAGGTAAAGTTTGTTTCCACATCAAAAAAGGATAAATCTCAGGGCTTTTTGCAACGTTCGCGGAATGCCATAATGGGAGCTGCAGATGCTGTTCGCAGAGTTGCCACTAGGGGAGCAGGTGCATTTGTAGAAGAAACCAAGAGAACAGAAGCACTGGTGATAACTGTTGATGGAATGATATGGAGTGGATGTTCAAATGGACTCCTTGTGCAGTGGGATGGAAATGGAAACCGTATGCAAGAATTTACGCACCATTCTTCTCCTGTTCAATGTTTTTGCACTTTTGGGACCCGAATATATGTGGGATATTTATCTGGAATCGTCCAAGTATTGGACCTGGAGGGAAATCTTATTGCAGTATGGGTTGCTCATAGCAATCCTGTGCTAAAGTTGGCAGTTGGGAATGGTTATATTTTTAGCTTGGCTGCTCATGGAGGCATACGTGGATGGCACCTAGCATCTCCAGGACCTCTAGACTCCCTATTACGATCAGAATTAGCACAGAAAGAAATAGCATATACAAGGAGAGACAACTTCAGAATTTTAATTGGCACATGGAATGTCGGTCAAGGAAGAGCATCTCATGATGCACTTATGTCCTGGTTAGGTTCAGCTGCATCAGATGTTGGCATAATTGTTGTTGGGTTGCAGGAAGTAGAGATGGGTGCAGGTTTTCTTGCAATGTCTGCTGCCAAAGAAACTGTAAGACTGAAGTGATTACCTAAGTGAATGCCGATGATGATTTTGTTGTTACATTCTTCCCTGTCCATTAGACTTATAAAACTGCCTGCCAAGTTGTCATATTAAGAGTATATATGTGAAGAAAATTTTTTTCTTGGCTGTAAAGTCACAACTGCGTCAGGAAAACATCAGAAGTACTAGAACATTCTCAATATCGTTAGTTCCTTTGAATAGCATGAATATGATTCCGGTTACATTCACATTTTCCATTTTTAAAAATCATCCTAATGGAACTTTTTCCTCTTGAATATTATGCTTCTTTCTCTTGCACAAGTTACTTGTCACTCTCTGAATTCTGTCTCTTTCCTTCCCTCTATCTCATATTTAAACTCATTCTATTGAAGCCAATTCGGTTTCTTTGAGAGAATAACCAACCAATTAAATTTTCATCAATTCTCAAAGCTTAATTGTTACCCAGAATGAATTTCTTCATGTGATTCATTACTGAGCGTATTTGTTTCACTTTTTAATTTGAGGTAGAGTGCAATATTTTTATCTAGAACTACTTTAAAGTCAACCACGAATATGCTTACAGACAAGACCTTAGTTGCACTTTTCCTTTCTGCTTTTTCTTATTTTGAATGCCCTATGTGTGTGCATGCATGTGTCTGTAGTCTATGTTGTTCAAACATTATATCATTTCCTGTTGATGTTCCAATTGTAGGTAGGACTTGAAGGGAGCTCTATTGGGCAGTGGTGGCTGGACACCATGGGGAAGGCCTTAGATGAAGGAACAACGTTTGAACGTATGGGTTCTAGGCAGCTGGCAGGCTTGCTTATATCACTTTGGTAAGCAGTTATAATTAAACACTGAGTTCAGTGTTCAATCTCTTATTTCATGCACTAATTCTGTTATTCTGTTCTTCAGTGAAACCAATTAACCTGCCTTTTGATGTAATCTTACATTCTCATGTTGCTTTTGAACTTATATTTTGAGATCCTGACTAGGGTAAGGAAGAATTTTAGAGCACATGTTGGAGATGTTGATGCTGGAGCAGTTCCGTGTGGCTTTGGACGTGCAATTGGTAATAAGGTGAATTTTCTTGCCTTTACAGTGGCAAACACATGAGCAATGTTTTCCAACGTACGTGAATATATTGGTGGGGCTACTTAATTCTTATACTTGCAGGGAGGTGTGGGTTTGAAAATCAGGGTTCTTGACAGGATAATGTGCTTTGTGAACTGTCATTTGGCTGCACATTTGGAAGCAGTCAATCGTCGAAATGCTGATTTTGATCACATTTATAGAAATATGGTCTTCGGTCGTTCATCAAACCTCACATCATCTGGTATGGTGCAACTCCTGTTTTTGTGTTGCTCTCTTGCCTTCTCCACATACTTATTTTGGCTGCTTTATATTCTTGGCTTGCCATTGGTCCTATCTATTGCAGCTGGCGCCTCAACGGCCTCTCAACCATTTAAGGGTTCAAATGTATGTTTGTTTCTTCTCTTCATTAATTTCTCTGCATCAGTAATCTCTGGTTCTTTTAGTTACTGTTGCTATCTTCACAGGCTGTGAGTTCCAACTCTGAAGAAACGAAGCCCGAGTTATCTGAGGCAGATATGGTTGTGTTTCTTGGTGATTTCAATTACCGGCTTTTTGGCATATCTTATGATGAAGCAAGAGACTTTGTTTCACAAAGAAGCTTTGATTGGCTCAGAGAAAAGGATCAGCTCAGAGCAGAAATGAAAGCAGGAAAAGTTTTCCAAGGAATGCGTGAGGCTCTTATTAGATTCCCTCCTACATACAAGTTTGAACGAAATCAACCTGGTTTAGGAGGTAAAATTAATTGTTTCTAAATGTTGCTTTATACATGTTACAGTAATATTCACAGTTTTGAACTGCCACCACCCACATTCTTTGCAGGATATGATTCTGGGGAGAAAAAGCGTATTCCTGCTTGGTGTGATCGAATAATATATCGTGACAATCGGTTGGGTTCAGTTTCTGAATGTAGCTTAGAGTGTCCAGTAGTTGCATCAGTTATACAGTACGTTTCATAGTGAGATTTCCTGATACTCTTTTGATAATCCTCCATTACATTAACGGATGGTCTTAATGTGTCTCAGGTATGAGGCTTGCATGAATGTCACAGAGAGTGATCACAAACCTGTTCGCTGTAAATTCAATGTCCATGTTGCTCATGTTGACAGATCAGTAAGGCGACAGGGGTTCTCGGATATTATAAGAAGTAATGAGAAAGTCAGGTCTTTGTTCGAAGAATCACTTTATGTTCCAGAAACTGTTATAAGCACCAACAGCATTGTCCTGGAGAACCAGGACACATCCATCCTGCGTATTACCAACAAGTGCCCGAAGGAGAAAGCTATATTCGAAGTTTTTTGTGAAGGAGTATCCAGTTCCAAGGATGAAGGAGAAGGGGCCGAATATCGTCCAAGAGGTTCCTATGGATTTCCAAGATGGCTTGAGGTAACTTCGACAAACATGTTTTAGAATGCAAATGCAATACTCAGTCTCAAGTAGCTTAATCATTTTCGTGTGTGTTTATTTTAGGTGACACCAGCCGCTGGCATTATTAAACCTGACCAGTTTGCAGAAGTCTCAGTACATCATGAAGAATTCCATACCTTAGAAGATTTTGTTGATGGTATCCCTCAAAACTGGTGGTGTGAAGACACGCGCGACAAGGAAATGCTTTTAGTTGTTCAAGTACAAGGTAGTAGCTCAACAGAAACTATAAGACACAGAATCCATGTCCGTCATTGCTTCTCAGCCAACGCAATGCGCCTCGACGCAAAATTGAACAACTCTAGAAAAGGTCCAGGACAAGGAGGTTCACTTAGGCAATTAAGCACTTCTTCTGATAAGGGTGGTGATGAATTTCGCAATTCACGTAAATCTTGAAGCTAAAACATTTGAAGGCTGATAGATTTTGATGCATCTTGATGTAAATACTCCTGGAGCAATGATCTCCCTTTCACTCATTTTGGGACAGGTTTAATTTGTTCATCAACCAGAGTGAAAATGAATTGTTTGATTCTTGGACAAGCAGCTTTTGCAAGAATTGTAGTACAATATGCATCAAATCTTGTCAGTAACTTGTACCACATTAAGGACTTGATTTGATTTAGCTGGTAGCCATCATTGAATAACAAGTAATGCCTGTACAAGGCCATGCCCTTGTTTTGTTCAGTCAATGTAAGTTTGTTCTGTTCTCAAATAGTAAGCCTGTTTCCTGTCCTTTTTCAGAATTTTGCCCAGTAAATGAATTTAATCAGTAGGGCAAGTTTAGGAAAACAAATATTCCAACTGAATCAAATGAGGAAGCTGAAAAGAATCGATACTATATGGTAATCCTTTTCTACATTATCTATAAAGATAATATCACTATTACATTTTCTCAAGAACATGATTCAAGCACACCCCATAATGACACCAGTCATCAACACCTTCAACCTGCATTTGAACATCAATCAAATCCGTAAGTAGTTGTAAATCAGATAGTGAGCGGAGCTCATCCTGGTGTATATTTTATAGAATAACTAACAACAGGATATGAGCATGCTAAGTCAAGGGATCTGCTTGCAGAAGTGAACAAAATCAAGGAGGAGCTGCAAATGAATAGCCATCTTTCAATTGCTGAACCAGGGCCTCAGTTCAACTTCTTACATGACAATTTGATAACCATTAGAGCATTAGCATCATATAGCTTGTATTTCATAACATAGACAAGAATAATAGGCCAGATCTTCTTACTTTGATCCATTTCTCCACTCTAATGCCCTCACAGGGCATACATCCTCTTGTATTCACTATCCAAAATCTCTGGTTCTGATGCCACAGACATAGAGTAAGAACGGGATCGACTGTCTCTCCTTGTACTCCTCAATCTTGACTCGTCCATTCTATGCAAAATCACACAATAGCACATGGAGCCAATCGTAGTGACCATGATTGAGCCACCAATGACAGTTGCATAAATAGCAAGCCACCTATATTTCTCACCCACCACTACATATGTGAGAGAAATAAAGGCAATTGAAATGAAGAGGCAAGCCAGCCACATGAGTTTGTTAATGACAAACACAAGCTGCTTCTTTGCCTTTTGTTCAATCACAACAACAGAAGTTTGGACAACAACGACAGCCAGAGATATGAATAACGCCAGGCTG